>JAPYYW010000402.1:0-67237 GCA_030522545.1 Cremastinae sp. A BG-2022a | reverse complement strand
AATGAGTAGAGATTAGCCAAAAGTCAATGCGCTCCGCATAATACACTCTCTATTCCGATGAATCGATTAGAGGCCTCATGTCTTTTTTAATATAGATACCTACCTATCTGTCAATTTCGAATATAGTAAAAAAATGAACGATTTGGTCCTCTGCATTATCAACGGAAGATGAAAAAGTTGGTGAGTCAATACGAATATAATGCAACAGAGGGCTGCTGCGATTTTTATTCTATATTTTTTCAATTGAAACGATATCGTCGATTTTCGATTCTAGTTTCTTATTTTGTAACGCGCACGAATTCGGTGGCAACGGACTCGTTAAATTTTATTCCTTGAGGTCAACGAGCAGCGAGACAATAAAATGCATAGCCGTATAAATATTTCGTCAATTTGCATCGCCGAGTATCGCCATTAATAAGCAATTATGCAAAATAAGACGTAATTAACCTTCGAACTGTGGCCATCTAGAGTGGTCGTGCGGTGAAAAGCGTTGAGGAATCCCAGTGATATGTGTTTGGCCCATTTTCGAGATAAACATCGTCAAACGAAAACACTGCGGGAAATGAAAATAGTCTGTCTTTCCAACTTTTAACTATATATTAAGTATCTTATTTTCGTTAAGGGGACAAACAAACTTTTAACAAAGTAATTAGATTTTTCAAGCGCAGTTTGACATCCAAATAAGGCGAAAGATGATAAAATTCCACTATCTCAACAAGTCCATTTGAGTTGCTTTCGAAGAAAATTTTCAAATATTCAATATCGCGTTGAACCCAGGCAGTCGCAATATTTTTCTTTATTTTCGCCAAATTAACAGTGACTAATTTATATTTTCATATTACGTGTATTTTTTCATCTTTTTCTACCGTACGTTTATCAATTCGTTAAGTTTAGACTGTATTGCACATTTTTTATTGTTTTAACAATGTATAATTATAGAGAAATTTTGTGGAAATGTATTTCAAAATGACACTAATATCTGTTAAAAAAGAAATTTTTAAAATGTTTAAATATATATATATAGGAGAAAAAAAAGTACAATATGAAAAAAGTTGATATTTAAGATGTTTGGAGTTGGATTGGATTTAGTTATTGGAGCATTTGAAATTCGGCGTAAAGATCGCTCCGAGAAAGCTCACAAACGGGATCTTATTTCCGCATGGTATATATGGCTATATAATATTATCTCGTCTAGACGAGATTTCAATAGCCGAGTGAGCGGTCGCGAAACCGCCGAGCGTTGACGGCGCTTGCTCTGCAAAAGTAGTCGCATCTTAACGTAGTCGAGGCCTTCCAAAATAAGCTGCGTGTAAGCAGCTCTTCTCCCTCTATATACAATATAGTTGGACATGTCTTCCAATACCTATATATCTATTTTCTTTCCCCCCCCCCCGTTTGCCGCCACGTGCTCATGTATTTCCGCATCTCTTATTATTCACGTTCTCTGCATACGCGCATGAGGATCAAATTTACGACCGCGAGCGCAGAAACAATTGGATACGAGCTTATATCCGCCGTTTACCTGATGCGGTTAACTTTTTTTTTTTTAATACTCGTCGGCACGACGTCTATATTATATATATTAAGAGTTTATATAGAGCCAAACTCTCTCTTAATCTTGTCCTGAGCGGGAAGAATAAATTGATCTCGGCGAGGTCTCTCACATAATTTTCCATTAGGAAAACATCGGCGAGAACGTTGACGCGGCTCATGGCCTTTTCAGAAGAGAGAGAGAGAGAGAGAGAGGTCATCGGAAACCCCTGCAACGATGCGCGATTACGCCGCTCCGTGACCCGAGACCCGCCACAAAAAAAATACGATAAATATCTTATTATATTTATAACCTAATTCCCCCATTATTCTCTCTTGCCTCATATCGTTATTATAATAACGTCGCTCAATGGCATCAACGCGGTCTTTATACAATTGCCTCAGTTTCCATTATATTTCGTTGTGATGATATTATATGATATATATTTATTTATTTATTTATCAACGGGCGCGTGTAATTCCGGAAAAAGACGAGTCGTGATCTCGTCTCTGCTCCCTTTTCCGCAAATTATTCAAGTGCGCGCGCGGCGATGAACGTTTCGTGTAAATGGCCCGAAACAAGGACTCGCTATAACGCGGTCATGGCGGAAGCGACCACGTGAAAACAATGACGAATTACAATTCGAAGGTCTCCCCATCCGTCATTGTCTCAGTTTCTTCCTCGGTTTCCTCACAACTTATCTTTTTATTGATTTTATTTCCCTTATATCTTACTTGTTCGTCTTATTATTGCGAACATTTCAATTCTCACGAGTGCAGGCAATTTTTTATGTGAACATGTTGAATTTTATTCTGAATTTTAGTAAGAAACGACCATACACTATACATGTATAGTAAATAATTTATTGATCAAATAAAAGTTCTTGAAATAGAAAAATGAAAGTAAATTCACGGGCAAAAACGCATCAACCAAGTTGGCTTTATTTAGATGCCTGATGCTGGTCCAATTGAAATCCTGATGTATAGCTAGCAGTGCATTAAACTGAATGGACACACGCCCGTTACGCCGAGTTGAGAACACTGCTGGGTCACGACCCAAATTCAATACAAATACGCGAAGCTTTCGATTTTCGCGTAACTAATGGGTCTTTGTTCACGCAAATCGCACGTGGATTGATTATCGGAGATCGACAATGCTACTGAAAATGTGATGCAAACATTCGTTTTCTGCTTGTTCAAATATATAGGCTCTTAAAATCGAAAAAAAAAACATTTCAAAAAATTTTGTGAGTCACACTGGGTCTCGTGGACCCATTATTAAAGATTTTTGCAAAACGAAGCGAATGGCGCAAGAATTACGTTCTTATATAAATTATTAAAAAAGTTATCGCGCGTACACCTTCAAAAATTAGCAAAAATGTTTGAATTTTTTTTTTTTCGATTTTAAGAGCCTATTCGATCGGAAATTTCCCGTAGATAATGAAAATGCTACTTTTTGGGGCGTAATTCAAGCATTCATATTGAAAAATTCAAAAAAAAATTAGAAAATCATCAGTTTTTTGGCGAATAGATACCTCGTCACTTTGTTCAAGCTCTTATTATATGGAGTCTGTCGACTTTTAAACACATCATTATAAGCGATAATATAATAGACATGCTGACAATATACGATAAAAATTATTATAATTATATACAGGGATTTTCAATGGGTTATGCTCATTTCATCAATGAGGCAATAAAGATTATCTATTGAAAAATTTTCATTTCTCAGAAAAGTATCGAGCTCTGCCCATCCCTGATTAAATATTATATGGAAATAACGTAAATCCATTTTAATTTTTGTCTCATTTATACAAATACTATATATATACACATTAAGCAATACCTCGTTTGACTAATATACTTTCCCATTAAGCACGCACAAACCACTTTATATACGTGAAGAATAAAAGGAAATTTTTTTGAAACTGCTCTAACGACAATCAGTATCGCATAAAGATTTCACTAATTGATATACTTTCCTTATGTTAACGATCGTCTTTTTGAGTAATGAGGTTTACCATCGAGTTTCTTCCTTTTATTTTCTACGCACGAATATTAACGTAGACAAAAATTAAATTATTCGAGCGAATGTATATTATATATCAGTGTATAAATCGTTTTGTTTCGTCGTGCTACCGAACAATTTTCGAATTGCCCGTTATATTATTTTTAACCGCAAGAATGTACTCGCACGTTTATTCGCCACATCTAAATTGTCTCTGATCGCTACCCCTCGCTCTTTCATACTACATGCGTATATATGTATTTAAAAGAATACGATTTAGCCTTTTTAACGGTCAACCGTGCTGATTGGGATTCCTGCACGCGGAAAGTGCAAGACTCTCGGGGTAAAGGTTAAATCGCCTTTCCAATATTTTCTTATCAATATTGCAGCACCGATTGGATGAAAAGCGCCCCGCTTATTCTCACAACGCGTAAATAATTCATTATAACGAAATCTTCCATTGAAGCAAGATTTTATATATCAATTTTTTTAATATACCGATTAATCGATTGATATACTACAGAAAAAAAAGAGCGAGGTAAAGTCCCCCTCCCCTCCTCCTCCTCCTCCTTCCCGTATGATGATAAAAGAGACACATGAAAAAAGAATATAAAGATGAACGTCGCGATGATTGATAAATTCTAAATTATCCTGCCTTTGTTGCTGCTGTAACATATACAATTAAAATCATGCACTGAACTTTGAACAAAGAATTAACAAAAATAAGAAGAATAATTCTTTTCGAGCAGTAAATCGCGTCTTTTTTTAAATTCATAAAAATAATAAATTCTCTTTTTTATCGCGCAATATATGCGTTGATGGTTCCGCGTGAATGGAATATTTTGCGATTTCTAAAAATACATTTGGCCATCGGTTATCCAGATTTGCACGAATATATTAAAAGCTGCGTAAGGGAAAATGACATTGAACGCGGCGGGGACGAGGAAACTCGCGTCGCGTTTGCACTATTGTGCCAAGAAATACATATCGTAATCGGAAAGCAGGAAACAGGAAAAGAACAAAGTGTGTGCGAGGGCGCATTTTTTTGAAGGAACATTTTTTGATAAAATCTTATGCGAATTAAACTAAGTTATTTTAGCGCGTCCGATATGATGAGGATTGAGAAAAAGGATCGAATTATTCTCGTGATCTAAGTTAAAGGCGCGATCAAACTTTCATCGGAGGTCAGAGAGTGAGCGCGGCTCGCGTATACTATATCGAATAATATTTCCATCTTCGGTCGTACGCAGCTGATTTTGCCGATTCCCGAACGCGATTTGCGAAACGCGAGATGTATATGTATATTAAAAAAAGACACGCATGAAGCCTTTAATCGATTCGTCGGAATAGAGCCGTATAATATGCGCGAGGTTATATTAAATATGCGCCTAGAAGAATCCCAAAATATTCATTGAAACATGTCGAAAAGGAAAAAGCGACCGCATGTAGCTTGTGTGTATATAGTATATGTATTATATATATGTATACGAAAAAAAGAAAGAAAAAAAAACGAGAAAAAGAACTCGACATCCCTGACCTTGACCACGGTCGGGCTGTTGAGTCGCGTTTCGCCTTAAAAAAAATTCTCGACCTGTCTCAATTTGTTCGATCATGTGATTTTTGCGATTATCCGCGAGCGGATTTAAACTCGGGCTCTTTCACGCATATACATTCGCAGTAGGCGAATTAATATTTCGCTCGGTGCATGCTATTTCTCTCCGGCCTCTCTTTATTATCTTCCCGTCGAAGTAGATTACTTTTCGCAGATTATCCAGAGCTGGCCTCGCCGGGTTCAACTGCGGCTATCAAGGAAAAAAAGAGACATTATCTGCGAGGCGATTAATATTCGCGTGATCGATTTTTATGCGAAGCATGAGAAAACGATCTTCTGGCGAAACGGAAATTTTATTATTCGAAACATGCCAATTGAGAAAATAATATACATATAACGCGATGCATGCGCAAGGACGAAACAAGAAGCAAAATGAAAATTCGCTCTCTGCGCGCGGCAAAGACAGATCAGATCGCGCTTCAATAATAAGATGAGTAGCACACTCCCGGTAATAATTGCAAAGTCGTTCTCTGCGTTACTCTATTCCAAATATATTTTATTATATTATCAGCATCTCGCGGATATCCTGATTGTACGTGTAGTTATTATTGAGCTGCTCTATACGTGAGAGAGCAGATTTCAGCTCTCTTTCGCCATCTTCCAAGATGAGGCCTGTTGCCTGATACAAGCATCCGTTTTTCAGTCTCTCTTCCACACAGTGGAATGTAGACTGCACAGCAAACACGAGAGCATATAAAAATAATTCTTTTATTATTCCTTTTCTCTCACTAGAAAAATTCTCCATTACTTTTTATTATTTATTATTGCCCGATTAACAATAAAATGATATAGGAGATATGCCTTTGTATATGAAAATAATATTTCTGTACATTTTCTCTCTACACTGTTGGTGAGAAAAATAAGATATATAGGAGGTACAATAATAAGGCATTTTTGTCTGAATAAAAGAATCGCGATGATTTTTCATTCTTTAAATTCATCTCTGATTACCTTTAATATAATGAAATAATTTTATTTTTAAATAGAATTCAGTTTTCTCTCTCTCTCTCTATACATATATAACTGTAAAACATTCGAAATTATAGAGTTACGGGTACATATGCGCATGTATGTATTTAGAGAGACACCATTTTTTTTAAGAAAAATCTCTGTACTTTTTTTTCTATTACCAATCATTTTAAAAAGCTTTCATCGTAGAATTGTTCGATTGACGTCGAAAGGTAATTTTGTCGAAAATAATTACGGTGACTTTCTTTCCAGAACAACTTTCGAAAGTTTTTATCGTTAAATTGTTCAATCAGCGGTCGCGGTAATGAGGGAAAAGAAGACTTTGAAACTTGGCAATTAAATTCTTATTTAAGACAGAAAAAATAATCATTGTTTATCGTTTCTAGATTGAAAGAAATGGAAAATAGGAGCACGAATCGTATAATCGTAATTAATGAATTTCATTGACGCGTGTCAACTTTGTACGCACAAGACAAAATTTGTGAGCAATGCTCCGAGTGGAATTCGAACTTTGATCGATACCAAAGCTTAAATTTTCTCATTTGAATTTGTGCGTAACAATAATGGGAAGAAGTGAAAAAGTGACTATACTATTTTTCTGTGAAAATTAGGTAAACAGTCGGATTATTCAATCGGAAAACGAGAATAATCAACTTTTTTCCGTTTTTTTCATGACTTTGAACGTCTCTATAGGGAATTTTTCCTAACTCGAGAAAAATGTCCTCCTCACTCTAGCGCGATTGGAAAGTTTCGACAGAGTCGAGCAAGGAGCCAGAGGTGAATAATATGAGTTCATCAGGGAATCCTTCGGTAACGTTCTTGAATGCCAATTTGCATTTTCGCAACGCAGACTAGACATTCCGAATTAAAAAGAAATAAAAAATATCAAGTGGAACACTCATTCGCCAGCTCACTTGCGTAGTTGTAAATGAGTTTTCATCTCTTTTATGTACAATATATATATATTTGTATAAACGTTCTCATTTTTTACCTTTCTTTTTACCACGAAATAAACAAAACAAGTCCGCAAGATACATATAACGAGAAACTTGCACGAATAATTTTCGACTTGCGCGTAAACCGATTATTTGCAAACGGCCTCCCATACTACAGTTTACCACACGTTTTTTTCCCAGAGCGTAAACAAAAAATATATATTTTATTCGGACAAAATGAATCTTTTAAAGATTATTTCAAAAAAATTTTCGTCAATATATTTTCGGACGAAGAGAAATAAACGCACGTGAACACATACATAATATAATAAAGGTCTGACTAAAAAGAATTTGCGATACATACACCGTGTCTGCATTTACGTGTGCTGACAAGGCTACATTATTTTTCAATTTGTCAAACATTTCGCCTTGTCCTCCAAATGAAACTCTCGCATTTTATCCATTGAAGTTTCAAACGGATGGATAAATGTGCTATTTGTGTGATAATAATAATAATAAAAAAAACAATATGTTTGTGGCTGATGTGAGTGAGAATAAAATCGGGGGCGACAAGGCAATGATTTATTGTTGGATCGATCGAAAGTGCGACTCCGGGGAGATTAGACACGCGGCGCACGTTCTCGTCGCGATAGACGCGCGATCTTGTAAAATATTATCTGTGCTTCGATTCTCGCGTGTCAAGCTCGGGCCGGATCGAGCCAGTTTCGATTCCGTTTCGACATTGCGGACGAGATACGCGGATGATGCCCGTCGATGATGAACGCGAATAATTGCCTCGGCATTCCCTGCTCTTTTTTTCTTGGATCATCTTATTCACCGATTAGTTGTAACGCGATGCGCGGAGAACAAAATTCATCTGATGCTTTGAGACGTTATATTTTGTGTTCCGCGCGTGGAAACCGCGTAATCGCATGTACATTTTTCAAGCGCTGACTCGCCTGCTTTTCCGCTATTATTCTTATTCCTTTTATCATTCGCCCACCCTTCCAACAATGCTTTTAAATACCCCGCCGCCTCATATTTAGTCAGCGAATCAAACATTTTCGCCGGCAGATTATTCTGGAAAACGCATCATCTTATTGTTCCAATTAATCGTCTGCGGTACCAAATACATATATTCATCGATCGTCCAAATATACAAGATTTTCGGTTCAATATATATAATATTGATACTTTTTAATCAAGCGCAAGCAGACATTATTGAAATGACGTTCGAACGCGCGGTGCAAACATCTCATCATCGTCACTACTTATTATTGTCAACGACAAATGAAAAATTTAATGTGACGTCGCGAGACGAGGGAAAATACGCGTGTATCGCGCGCGTTTGTTTTTCCATTTTTGTTATTTTGCAGTTTAGTCTCTCGCCGGAAAATGCTATACACGAGCTAATATGATCGTCGCTCATCATCGCATATATAGTATATATTATGTATATATATACTTATATATATGAGCTTGATGAGGAAGAGCATCCAGGAAAAAAACGTCGACGCGCAAATAATTTGCACCTTTTGTTCATACCAGGCTATACAATTAAGCAATTTCTGTTTTATTATTTCTATGAAAAATGCATATAGGCACTTTTTAAATATTCGCATCAGGTGTAACTTATTAAATTCAATTTAATTCAATTTAAGACTCTCCTTTTCGGGCGCCGTATTATCGCGCGCGTTCTTTCGCGCTTTTCGTTATTCGGCAAATGATTCCGGAATATATCGGTATAGATACAACGTCAGATCGAGGATTAAGCACTGCTGGCGGGGGCGAAAAATTCTCATCGTGGTGGTCTTTCCAATAATGCTCATGCAAAGATTTCTCACGCGTTGACGCGGCACGAGTTTTTCTTATCAACTCTGGCTCACATGCTGATGCGAGACAATCGTATATGCAAATTGGAATATATGCAACGTGTAAGAGAGAACAAAATTATCGCTCATTTATTTAAAATAAAAATTTCATTTCTCTTCCCGCATATCAGACTCGTGTCGTCCCCGAGAATTCGTCCTTGGTGGATAACCCTTTTTCTTACATGCTGCACGAGTATATAAGAAAAAAGAAACTGCTTGTTCGTCGGATCGAGGGGAAAAAACGACACGTGGATGATGATAAACGTCAAAGAGCTGCGTTGGCTACGAGGCAAACGAGCACCAAATTGCCATCCGTATATTATATACTTTTTTGCTTTCGAGTACAAATATTTGCGTCCATGTGTGATCGGTGAGTCTGCGTTCAGCGATCTTGTCATATAAATCGTTGCGTATAAAAACGCGTTTTAAGATACAGTATATGTCTCATGGATAGCGAACCCATCACGTGCCATCAAGTAACTCGACCGGCCGGCCGCGTGTAGTATAGAGTGCGACCAACCACAATAAGGGAATAACGATGAGGAAAAAAGATATATTACCGAAATTATAGTATATACGCACATTTTTGTGACAATACAATATTTATCGAGATTTTTCCATACAAGTATAATATCCGTCCTTTATCCGTACATACATATAGTATTGACATCGCGATCGAACACGTCTTCGCGCTTTTTCACGATTCGTTATCATTGACGCACTTGGCGAGCGTTGATTCGAATACGGATGAGCGACTAAAAATAAAGGATCGATGATTATTGACTTTATTGTTATCGCCTTAAACGTCCATCTCGTTTGCGACGGTATTTAAAATAGATAGAGAATCAATATTTACGACTTTTCGTATATAGAGCATATATATTCTTATAGATTTTTAACGCGTTCTCTTTGACATATGTGTTGCTTTTTTAAGTAATGTCTCGCGTAATCTCCCCTTCAAAAATAAAAATAAAACGATCCAGCGTCTAGTTTTCGTAAATAAATCGTACGATTTCATCTTTCGAAATATATATTTACGTATAAGAGCCAGCAAATATTCCTTGTTGTCGATTGGACCAACCCACGAATGATAACTCCCATTCGTGTATACTTTAGCTAACCGAAAATAAGCTCGCTTATAATCACTGAACTGTACACGTTTGAAATATTTCCTGGAAGAAATGTAGTAGATATCGTATATCTCACGTTTCGAGCCAATTAACTTGTTGATTTTTGGAAATCGTTGTACAGATCGCGACCGCGCGGATAAATATCTTGTGTTCTAGTTTCAAGCGGTTTTAGCCGTCATTTTCTGGCTCATATGTAGTACGATGTATCTGCGAAAACCAGTTTTGTCGATTTATCGATAAAATAATTTGTGATTCTTGCAGGAACGTCTCTTTTTATACGCGAATATAATAATATAACTGTATATAAATAGTACAATTATTACGTCCGTATAAATGTTCATATTACGTGAATGTATAAATTTGTATGTAAAATATGGATATAGATAAAAGGTTAACGAAATAAAAGTACAGAAGAGAGATTATGTGATAAACGTACATTTGATGCAACAGATGTATAATAGTAGTACAACTCTCTTAAGTTATACATATTCTTGGTAGCGGGAACCTCTCTTAAGTTATAATTGGTTGTCGGGCTTCACGCATGCGTGTTTGTTCAAAATTTAGTAGTAACGTTTCGCCTTCAGTGGTAGTGGGGACAGCGCCATCGGGGAAAATATAACTTAAGAAAGGTTCAGATTATGACTTAAGAGAGGTTCACAACTTAAGAGAGTTTTTAGTTTATATAGAATGTAGAGTGTTTTCTTGTAAAACTCCTCGTATCTGCGTAAATGCTCGTTGAGAAAGAGCTCTCGGGAATTGTAACATCTCGTAAGAGACTCGCAGAGAGGACGACGGTATTGGCCAGGTTCGCGCGGAGATCCTAGTTTCCCAACAAATTCATACCCCCGCCATCGCGTTTCCTGTCGCGATGCCTCATCTCATATTTTCTGTAGCTAGTTAAGCCCGCGGCGCACGTTATTTGCATCCATAGCGAGCTATGTTTTGAGCCGCCTTCGAGCTCGAAGCAACTGATGGCGGCCCGATCGTGTGCATGCGCACATCAAGTACAGGATTATGCGATGCGAGCGTTCTGTAGAACGCCCGTGCAACTTTTGAAAGAATCATATAACATGTGCTGTTGCGACCAGTTGTCGTATCCCTTATTGTCTGCCGGTCATATTGCCTTTTCAGCTAGATAAAGAGAGAGAGAGAGACTCTCAATAAAGTTCTCTGGGCAGTCTATACTTAATACTTACGTCTATATAATAATGCGTGCAACAGCAGAGAGTCTCGGCACGCAGCGTACGGAGAAAAAAGGGAATGGGAAATCGGTGGCGGCGTCTGTCTCGTTTCCCCCGCCTGATGCGTCTTGCTCGGCGGCGCGGCCGCCCGTGTCGCTGCTGTTCTCCCCGGCGGTCAACCCCCCACCGACCCCGCCCACGAAGCGTTTATAAAAGCAACGCCTGGACGCGCCATCGCTTTAGTCAGGCTCCGTACACGCTCGCGCAAGGCACGCGCCACGATTTGACATCTCATTCTCTTCTCTCCCCGCCCTCCACCCCCCCTTAAAAAGGATACTTGAATTATTTTTCATAATATCGCGTACAAAAACAATAGTTTTGTTCGTCCGAAGCTCGCTAAATAACTCCGAGTGCAGTTTACGCGTTCTCCCCCTGTGTCTTCGGAGCCATCGAGTGGGTGCAACTTGGGATTTCGTATTTCCAAATCGTTCCTAATAATAAAGTAAGTGCCTATGCTTTGAAAATACGAGTTTTTGCGATTGACAGGATATTATTCGTGGAACGACGCGGCGAGTGAACCGAGAGTTTCGTTCGAATCGAGGTAGACGCGAGAGACTCGAATTGAGCAACTAGCCAAACGTTCTAGCGCTATATATGTATTTCGGAATGTTTTGATTTTTTTCACCTTCGATCGGTCAACATTGTACATTATTTCACCAATGTAGCGATGGATAACAATCTCGAAATGTACAAATAGATGTTGTAGCCTTCGCTGTCGTCAAACCTTTCGTAATTCCTCTCTGTTTCTCGGCGGGGCTCACGAACCATTGCGAGAAACGAGGATCGATTTTTTGACGATTCGCCTCGTCGTTGCACTCTGCGGCCAAAAAAAATGCCTCAGCGCTCGTTAACACACTCCAATAACATTCCATCGATTAAACTTATTGTTATCGTTCTTGAGTCGAAATCTTGACGTCCCTCCTCTTTATCGCGATTTTCCCACGTTAGATTAAATTACATGCTCTCGGTCAAGTGTGCGCGTGAATTTCAGTCACGCGCTGCATCAAACGACTTTCCGATTTGTCAAATATTTATTTATTACAATTATATTTACGATGAAATGTTTGTTGAAATTATATTTGAAATTCGAGTCTATGGGAGACTATAATATACTGTGTAGAAAAAGTAGAAATGTCGCGTCTGATGAGCATGACCGAAAATGAAGATCCGAGGTGGGAAATACGAATTTAGGGTATGTACATAGCAGCTACTTGATTGAAAATAGAATGGAATCGCGTCTCGTTTTCATCGACGCGAATCATTGGAACGATTTTCGTTGAACATGTCAAGATCGCGAGTATTCGTTATTCGTTGCAATTGGTCACCGAGACTACGGTTCGGTGTGTGCGGTCAGTGGTCATGGTTTTTACTTGCTGGGCGTCGTTTGTGTTGGTAGCAGCAGCGGCAGAGCAGCAGCAGAGCGAGCTCGGCTAGCGTCGTAAGAATCGATATACTTGTGTCTCCGTCGCGCTCGCACCGAGTTACAAATAACGAAGAGAGAGAGAGAGCGAGACGAAGCAGGATAATGGCTCATCGGGGGGGAGGGGGCTGAGTGCAGCCGTTTCGAAAAGCTTCGGGTGGGTTCGGGACTCAGGATGTAACGGGCGTTGCGCTCGCGGCCCTTTTGCATCCCACGTCTCCGCTCACGCTTTCAAATATGTTGTACATATATACTCATATATATAGTTATCTCGGCCTACGTCTCGCCGGGTCGATACACCACCGCCCGGAGTCCTTACGGAAAGGTCCTTGCACGCGCAGACCGAACCTTCCAGAACGCAGAATAAACCGCGCTGCACATTTACCCCTCCCCCGCGCTCTTTTACAGCTTTCTCCCAATTATTTACTACATGTTGTATGCTGCTGTCCCCTCAAATTAGCTTCCTTTTTTTTCCTCCAAATATCGCGGCCATTTTTCCTCTTGCCAGTCATTCTTCTATTCCCCAAGAGAAAACATTATTATTTTGTTCATTCTACAGTTATAGTTTTTACCGAAAAGAAGTAAAGAATGAAATTTTGTAAAAAAAAAAATATACTGTTAATTTTTACGCACTGTCAATGGTTTTCGACATATTTGCTTGAACGTAAATTCCATATAATGACGGCTAAATTAATGACCTAAGTTGTCTCTTGAACTTGGATTTTTATACAAAGAAAAAGTTTTTATTTGACAATTATTCTCAACTCGAACATTTTCTTTCTCATTTCAATGAGGCAGCCAAAAAAAAAAGAAAAATAGAAACATTCCGAAATGTGAAAATATGGCTTGTGTTATTTCAGATTGTTCATCTTCGCCTCTCGATTGAAATGTTTTCCAGAGTTATTGAAATTCACGGAATCTTGACGATTCGCGAATACGAACGAGTCTAAAGACTTGAAAGTCGTTTCCTTTTTTGCTTTTTATTTTGGCTTTTCTTATCGACGCGCCGGATACAGATTTTTAGCGCTCGCGTGGTCGGCGATATAATAATGTGCTTAGAAAAATAATAGCGAAAAAGAGACAGGAGATTTTCGAGTTTGCAACGGTAGATTGCCGAATAGCGGTGTTTGCCGACCGAGGCAGAAAAACATCCAGCAACGAGGTCGAGTGTTCCCACCGCGATTACATTATTCTTGCGGCAATCATCACAATCTTTTCTCTCGCTCCCTTTTTTACCGTTTTATTTTATTCTGCACGCTCAATTTGTCTCTCTTATTCGTTCCTCATTTTTTTTTGTCAGACCTTGGGAGTCGATTCTCATTATGTGTATTCTCTTTCCCCGATAAATTACTAAACCCAAAATGTTTATTTGTTTATGAAAAATTTATGTTTCCTTTCGTACACTAAACTTCTTGGTATAAGAAAAAAACGAAGTAATAAAAAAAAAGAAATATAAATGACAATCTGTCAAACGAAGATAAGTCACAATATTTTTTTTATCGAAATACATACATGTGCATGTATATACTTTGAAGCTTCTTGGATCATAAATTATGGAGGAACAATACTTCTGCGAATACAAACTCAACGATCGAGGACAATGTCTTTTCTCGATGCACTTTTGAAATTTGATATCACAAATCGATTTCATCGTTATTTCTCAAACGTGATTGAGTTTTGCTGATTCATTGTTTTATAAACTCCATCAGCCGATCAATAATCACTGAATATTTTTATTCGCAAGATATGCATTTAATTTTTTGACAATAGGAAGCTGAAAGTGAAGTATTACTCATCAATATATGTATAATGTTTTCTTGCTGTGGCATGGAGGCAAACAACGCTTGGGAATTTTTCGTATATATTCTCTAATAGATGCAGAAAAGGGTCCTTTGATGAGCTTCTTATCGATTCGGTATAGATTTCCGGTATTTGCGTAAGGTCGCGCGCGCAGTTTAGACTCGGTGCTGCTGCGATCGTTACACGTAACGCGACATGCACGCGACACAGACACGCAAAAGGATTGATTCTTGCCGAAGACCGAGAGAACGAGAGCTTGTATTATTATTATTGTTGTTGTTGTTGTTACGTTCTCGTGGCTCACGGGAGGCCTTTGAAAAGGTCGAGAGGATTTCTTTCGACGGGGAAGGTCAAGCTCTTTTTAAAGAACAACTGCTTTCAATGCTCGTCACTTAATTTTTTTTCTTATTACTTCATGTGATTTTTTTATTTTTTATTCTTTCAATTTAATAGATTTATATAGATTCTTCCAGTGGGGGAGCTTTTTCCTCCGGCTGGATCGGGGGTTTTCGACCGTATCGGTCTTCCCTTATACCGAACGAGTGTCGATAACCTGTGTCAATTATCTTTAATTCCTTCCATCAATTCTGTAGCTACCTTTTTCTTAAAATATGATTCAATTGGAGATCGATTATACAAATTATAGCAGTTTTTCAACAAAGATGATCTTTTTGCATTTATTTGCACTTTCACTCGTGACTCTTGTGTCGAGATGGATGAGAGAGAAAAAAACGGTTTCGTCTTGAAATGTCTATTCTATTCTCGTCATTGTTGCCCCTTCTAACGCGTGAAAAAACGCATATCCGCGATCACGTGTCTTCAGAGACGCGAATTTGTATTGTAGTTTTTGACCGGGTGCCAAAAGCTTTGTACTCGGATTCCCGTTAGATGTGTGCGCTTTGTTTTTTTTCTTTTTTTCTTTTCTTTCGTGTCCAAGTCTCGCAGCATTTCTCGACTCCGTACCCCCACCAGAGTAAATCCCGGACCGAGATGTTCTAAAATTAAGATTTTCGCGTCTGGATCTCCGACTCAAAATGCTATACACTATAGTAAAAGGATCTCTTCGCTATTTTAAGACCCAAGTGCCTCGCTCGAAAAAATATAAAAGTTGCACATCTAAAGAAGGAAAAACGTTTTAAAAAATAATCTCGTCGCTATTATTACAACTTGAATCGAATTTTAAAAAAATGTTCATGAATAATATATGTATTATATGAAAAAATCGGTTTTTTTTCTCAATCACCAAGTTTCTTTATCGAGTTAGTAAATTTAACATATGAAGAAGATGGAATAATTTAATTGGCTCTATGTCGTTGTATACAACTAAGAATAAATTTTTGTTGCGTTTTGACGTCAATGGATGAAATCCGGATCACAGCTAATATACACACGTATATATGCGTATAGAATGTTAATATTGACAGTCTCTCTGGCACGGCGATTCATCGAGGTAAATGACCGTAATTAATACGTTCCCCGGCCCCGAGGCGCTAGAATGCGTCATCTCATTAAATAGAGGCAAAAAGCGCCTCCGTACGGAAGTGCACGCACCTGTGAGACAATAAGTCTCACACAGTGTGACAGAGACTTAACGCAACGAAAAAATACTTTTTTACTATAGAAATAATAAAATGAGCTTTCTCAAATCACTTTTATTTTTTGTTTTATCTTATTTTAATTTTTTAACGTTCGAAACGAATACATAGTATATATTATACATATTTATTCTAATGTCTTTGATGACTTTTATTGTGCCTTTCACTCGCCTCTGACTTTTACTAGGCAATAACGTTTACTGAGAACAACCACCGAGTGAAAGTAGCAAGTTCAGCGAGAGCTTACGTCACAATGAAGGTTTTTCAATCGCACAGGAATATTGATTATCCGGCGAAAGAGCAGGAGCGCCTCGTCACACCACAGAGTTGGTGCAAAAAAGCATATCTGTTTATCTATTGACTCTTTTATATGAAAAATTCAATATTTCGTCATCAGTTTAGGGATTATGAGCTAACGGTTAAAGTTGATGATGTTACGAAGACGCGTCATTACTTTCTCGGACGTAACTCACGATCGATATTTCCCTGCTTATTCATATTTAATAAGTTTTTAAGCGCTCGCCATACACTTTTTCCCCTCTATCTATTTATATCGCAAGCGTCAAAAATAATAAAAAGAGCGACGCGGATTTTGTTTTGTTATCCTTTTTCGTCTGGTGAACGTCGAAGATATCTCACGGCAAGGTCGAACATTTCTGGTTTCGTCACCGGTTTTATACGCTCTCTGTTACGTATACGCTTTTATTTTACGGGCTCTTCGGACGCTCTCCGTCTGAGAGACTTCCTCGTTCGTTGCACAACCATTTTTTTTTCTCATTTGCAAAAAAACTGATGATTTATCAGCTCCTTATATATATATATATATTTTGTACGTGTACGTACCCAATGCTATAGTGTCTGAAAATGAAAACAAACTCTGAAACAACACTCCTAATAAGTTGTTATTATATTCTTTAATAACAAATTAGAATGTCTAAAATATGTTGCATTTTATAAAAATATGTATATACTATACGATTAAATGTATCATATTTCCTTTTCATTTAATTTTTAAAAAATGTTGGAGGTCAGAGGGAAAAATGCCACGTGCGCGCACTTCTCGCGTCCTTTGAATCAAGGACGTGGAAATAACGTTTTGATGGCTTCGAAGTCGGGGGCGGGTTGGATTGATATTGCCATGTGGGCGTTTTATCCTATACGAGGGGGGTTCCTCCTGCATTCGCACGAGAATTCCCGCTATTTATGCGAATCTACTTTCGTCGAGAGTCCATCCAATTACATTCAATTGCGATCTTGTAAAGGAATTTTGAAAAAGTAGTTTCTCCCGATGAGACTTTTCTTTTTTATAAACATTTTTTCCATCCACCGTGGAGATCTCAGCGATTTTCATTCCTCTCCATTCGGTTTGATCAAATTTGCAATGAATTCCGTCGTCGGACGAGAGTCGTGACGGTGATCCACGTTATTCTTCTAGCTGTCCCTCCTCGCACATCAGCTTCCCCGAAACGAGAGATACGATCGCTCTGCTACGCTGAAATTGGGTCGAACTAGACCGCTCTCGGTCAAAGCATTTATTTTTAAGCGAATGCATTCGAATCGTCCGCTCCACCGATCTTCCATTGCGTCTTTCGTTCCTCCGAATAAACTTTCATCATTAAATATACGTGCTGTTCATACATATATACATATACAATGAATTTACACACAAAAAAAAACAACAAAAAGTTTGACCCTTCGAAATTACTATTCGCCAAACGTTTTTTCAAAATCAACACACTCGTGTGGCTTTTTTTTCGTCCTGCAGAGTTATATCTCCGAGTGTCTGCATTATTTATTAATCAGCTGACGTGCCCAGATTCCTTTTCTTTTTTATATCCCCGCGCGGTCTTATTTCTCAATTGCTTCTCGCAACGCGTACTTCTGTTTTTTCTTCTGCGTCGCCGATTATCCGATGTTGTTAAAAGTACCGAGATAATCCCAATTTATAAATAGAAACTCCCACACCCACTTTATCTTCATTAATGTAATTCACTTCGATTGTAATCGCGATTTTTTTTCTTCTCAGGTATGCTATAGTTGTTAAATTGTATAGTATTTCATTCAAAAATTGTTTTTATCAATTTCTTTTTTTTTCACTATTCAACATTTTTTATTATGTATAGTCGTTTTAAAAATACTTTTTATATATTGTATAATAGTGGAATACGAAGTGGAAAAACGTGAGGGTAGAATGGCTTATCCATTGATTGTCTTCATATCAGGGAAGAATGAGCGCTCGGATCGACGTCATTCAGGCGCACGAATTATGTAAGACACTCTTCGATCATGTCATTGATAATTTCGAATGAATAAGTTAGCGGTGAACGGAAAAAAGCGAGAAGGAACGAGAACGTTTTTCTTTGTATTGCGAATCCGGAGAGAGCGCATTTCAAGTTTCGAAGAAAGTCTGTCGATGCGCGCGCGCAGAGGATCGCTCGCTTTCGTTCGCGGTGAAAGGGAGACGGCGCGTTTCCTCAAATAATAATATCGTGACTGCTTCAAGGTCGCGCTACCGAGAAGACACGAAAATTCAAGAAAATCCAGTTAAGCTCGCCAGAACGATCTTCTCTAATTTTCTCTATATCGTTGAAACATTATTGTTTTTACAATTTCTACAAACATTTTTTTAACGCATCTTTTTTATGCTTTTTCTTTGCAGTTTCTAATCAAACCAAGAGAAAAATGTCTGTTACTTCGGTTCAAACAACTACGGAAAGCCTCTCTCGACATGGGTAAGCTATTTTGCCTCTTTTATCATTAAATAACTACATAGTATATAGTTTATGTTGAAAAAGTCGAAATTTCAGAAAAATACGCTCATAATTATATTTTTTATCGGCGAAAAATCAATTCTTTTTAATAAATATGAGTAATCAGGCTTGGCACGTGTCGTTCGAAACGACTTTTCATTGCTGTGACTGCTCTCTTACTCGTGCGTCACGCGGTATATTTGCACCGTAAGTTTTCTCGTATAAAATCTCTGTTTCCGAATTAATCATGTAAATACGCCGAAACATTATTCGCAGCAAGCGTCATTTCTTTCGAAGAATTCTTCGTATCATCATCATCATCATTATTACTTCAAATGTTTTCGTACCTAATATATATATATTTTCTTTTTTATGAAGTTATTTTTGAAATACGAGAAATTCTGTTCGAGAAGTTAAAAAAAAAAGTTTGACTAAACATTTATAGAGATCATTACGTATTTTCGTGCAGACTTTCGATTCGAGAGAGCGCGACATCTATCGGCGAAGAACTCGCGGATAGTCTCGAAAGCGTCTCGACCCGATTTCTCGTCGACTCTCCGTGTCGCCTGATTAACGTCCGTCGCTTATGCACACTTGAACGTAACCTGTCAATTAATTGAGCGTGTGCACGCTTGCATCGTTCACGAATGAAAATCCTCTCTCTCTTTCTCTCTCATATATCACGAGCTTGCTCGATCGCAAGACGCGACGTGACCAATTCCGAAATTTAATCTCGTTCATCGTTAAAAGTTTCACTTCGCTCGTCTCTTCGTTAACTCTCGGAATATTCGCGTGTCGAGAGTTGAATTATTCGGAGCGCTTTCGAAGTAAATTTTCGATTGTAAACCTGTGGGAAAAGAATGATGCCTGTCAAATTTCGAACAAGAAATTTTTATGTCGGTCGATATTACTATCGCCTAGTTTCGATTTTTCTCTCATTAATACACTACGCTTCGCGAGTGTGTACAACGTAATACGTCATTTGAAAGGTGACTTGCATGCATTCTGATAATCGTGAGAGAGAGAGAGAAGCCATAAGAGAACAAAAAATAATAGCGCGGTGAAAACGAGAAAGAAGAAACGCGAGTCGCGCACGAGAGCGAGACGGAAAGCGCGATGGCGGCGGCCTCCTCGCGTGAAAGGCAACATTGCAGCCTTCCTTGCCTCTTACCGATAAATTAGGCATGTAGAAAGGCGACTCGGCCTTCGTGCTGACAATATAACAACAATCATAATAATAACTCGAAGAAATAATTGTGTACGAGTTGGTAGCAGCTGTTTTTGCTTCTTTACCAGGTTCAAGGCAACATTCAAGACTTTATTCCGAAAAACTAGTGTGCGCAATCGTCGAAAAAACAAGAGTAGGTAGCAAAAATTTTGGGATTTTTGCTCGCAGGGAAATCCCACGAATAATTTTTAACAGAATTTCCGTGAACGAGTGGCGCGCACTCGTTATTTATTTGGAATTAATTCGCATACTTTTTAAACTCTTTTTATCGTCTCCCTTGAAATAATTTACCGTGCTCGTTACTTGCGTAATCGGAAAATCGGCGCGGAGATTGAATCGAGTTGGTAATCGTACCGAGGGCATTTGCAGACCCGCACC
This sequence comes from Cremastinae sp. A BG-2022a, assembly GCA_030522545.1. Lineage (NCBI taxonomy): Eukaryota > Metazoa > Arthropoda > Insecta > Hymenoptera > Ichneumonidae > Cremastinae sp. A BG-2022a. Next base: position 46,770 of record JAPYYW010000402.1, on the reverse strand, counting down.
CCAGATGGCGGTATTCTCGCTCCTCAAGTGACGCGAACATTATCGGGCTATTTTCGAGCTAAATTCGACTTCCGGACAAAAATGGCCCGAAGTAAAAAGAAATTGCGTACTTATTCCATAACTTTCTATCATTTTTTTAACCTTGACGTGACCCCGTGGTGATTCTTATCGAGTTAGTTTTCGACTTCAATTTGAACAAAGAACGAATATAAATAATAGCATAGTTTAAAACACGTAGAGCGATATTGCTTGTTTGTACGGTTTTCAAATCTTATTGTCACAATGTTGATATGTTTTAAACAGAAAAATTTCCTTAAAATTAGCAGGTTTTAGTACGAGTAATTGCGTGAAAATTGAATATCACCATTATAAAAAAAAACATTAATCAAATAAGCTTCATATTGATTTTTATATGAGGAAAAAAGAACAAAATAAATTTTGTCAATATGGCGTACCTTTTTGATTAATTTAAGAATTACATCAAGTTATTGTCTATCGAAAACGATATTTTCTACGATTTTATTGTTTGTACTTAGAGATACATTAAAATATCAAATGGAATGAATAAATGTATGTATAAAAATTGAATTTCAGGAGCAACGTTTCCCTCTCTTGTCACAGTCTGTGTGGCAGTGTGGATGACGGTCTCCAGGGCTCGCATCCACAATATCAGGATACAATATTGACGATCGAGGAGCTTCGGGCCCAGCTCAATTCCTGCTTCACGTAAGTGTCGCGCAATCTTGTTATAGTATATAGAATGTTGGCGGGCATAACACATTGTGCGCGGAATGAAATTCTTGAGAATTTCAACGTCGAACCGTTTCCGAGGCTGGCTAAACGCCATCCACGCTCCAGCGAGCATTTAATTATTAATCAGTTGGTGCTCGCGCGGGTTATCGCGTATCCCCCCTACCGTCATCGTAGCCAGAGAACCGACCATTTTGTACTACGTCAACGTGCAACGCGTTGACGCGAGTGCCACGCGCGCGACATGTGACTCTCTCTTTTTTCCTCCTCTCCCCCGCTTACTGATATCCTCGTGTCGAAAGAGCGTCATTTTATCATGACCTTGACAAGTGACAAAATTGAGGAAAATATAGTATCGGGAGGAGGAAAGCGCGCGCGCGCGGTATTCCTTGAAATCGTTTTCCATCGAGTCTCGTCTGTGACATATTTGTCGAAAATCTTTTACGATGGTCCGCCACCAAAAAGCATAAGTAAATTTAACAACAAGGATATGATGAATCGAGTATCTTGGGACAAACTCGTTAGGTGTGTCAAAAATTAACGCACAAGATATATTATGTTATCGGGGGAGAAAGAGGCTGTTCGTTCGCAGATGCAATAAAGTGCTGGAACGACAAACGAACGCGCTAAAAATCTAGTCTGATCCAGAGTCGAGCGATTGTAATTACCTTTTGACGAATTAATATGAAATAATTTATCGTCGCCGATTGCATGAGAATCGCGCTCGCAACCGATCCCGGAGTTGATCCGACATCGTAGTCGATTTTCACGTTGAAAATACAATTGTATACTTTACGGGGAGATCATGCGTTTATGCGGATAATTAGCAAGTTCATTTTTATACTGCACTCCGAAAGGTTGGATATTTTTCATATTTTTTTTTTACGAAATTTAGTCACTTTCACGATTAAAATGATGAATCGTTTAAATGATCCAAAAAACGCGTATGCTTGGTAAGAAAAATACTGTGAAAATTTGGAGGCTGGTGTCGCAGTAGACGAGTATAAAATATAGTAATAAAATGTGTGTTCGTATTGAAATTCATAGAGTATGTAATTAATTTTGTCACGACAGATGTGGAGTTTCATGGAGCGAGGAACACGTGTCTCTCGACTGTAGCGAGTGCGGTGGATATTCGCTCAAGCGGCCGTGCCCGCTCTGCGATGGTCGCTGCCACGCCGCGTGGAAAAGAGACCTGACTATGGTAAGAAATCGGATTATGGATAATTATTCATAGATAAAATAAAATAGATAAAATAATATATTGGTAAATAAATATAGGAAATAAAAAAAAAAGTTAATTTATTGTTGTTGCTGCAGTCCCACGCGAGTGGCAAGGCAAGATGGATAGGCGAGTGCGGGCTGAGCTGTGGTCCCGCGTTGGATGAGAGCCTCGTGCCGGCCCTCGAAAAGCTCCGAGCGACGTCGTGAACTCGAGCCCACGACGGGGGGATCCAGAGCTCAGCCTCAATCATGCACAAGACTTAACATGAAGCCAGAAACGCGAGAAGGGGAGGAATGATCGAAGAAGTAGCATCACCAGCCATTGTATAGCGTTCGATCACCGTGCAGCGATCATCGTGCGAATGCGACAATATGAGTGAATGAGGAACCGCGAGAGAACAATTATTATAATCAGCTGGAGTTTTCTTTTTTCTTTTTTTTCGTTTGTCATCCGGTCGAGGAGGAGGAGGAGAAGCTTCCCCCACGGGAGAGCAAAGTCGAAGCGTTTGCAAGTTCGCGCGTGCGCCTAGTAGTTGAATTTTTCATATTCTCCTGATCTCTTGCCGAGTGTGAAAATTCGTTTGAATCTTGAAATGCTCGTTGCTGAGTTTATAAATAATTTATTTAACATGTCAATGGAAATTTCGTATGAAAATTGTTTAATTGTTGTTAATTATTGTATAATCGTCGTTCGAGAGCTTAACGAGACGTCCAAAATTAACGACAGTCTTCGAGAATATTTTGGGACGTTGATGACATTTGTATACGGTTAATTATAACGCAATCTTTTTAGTAAGGATTAAATGAAGAAATTGTTGGAGTGCGCACGCGTGAAGGACGAATTGATCGTTTTTTTAATTCAAGAAGCGCGTCAATTTTCGTTGTGAATTGTGAATATTAGAATCGTGTTATCGGAGGAAATAAGGAGAAAATGAAATTGTCGTAGAATTTACAAGAAACGACCGCAAAGGTCCCCAACAGCCATGAATGCTTGTCACACGATAGGATCTCGTTAACTTGATGAAAAAAAAAAATTAACAAGAAAAAAATCGACACCGACTCTATTGTCTCTGCAAGCACAAAGAAGCAATGATAATTCCAAAACATTTATTAGTTGTAATTAATGAGTTTAATGATAAACAACGCTAATATCTCATCAAAGGAAGTATCATTATTTAGCTGGATTGTAGAAGTTAAAAAGAAAAAAAATTACACACCATAGCGTTTAGCTAGTTTTCGTTAGTGGCCCGAATCGGATTACTTGTCAAGCATTTATTGTGAATCTGAAATAATTGGCCCCTTTTTTGTCTTTTCTTTATTTTAGATATTCTCTTCTCGGTAAATGCGTAACAGAATGCGGACGCGGGAAATGTACGAATACAAGAAAGAAAAACCCGGCTCGCGATCATCACAAATTGTTCCATGTGTGTCAGAGAAAAGCAGACGTGCGAGAAATCATTGAATCATCAAGTTTCATCCTCATTTAAGTTAAATTGATAATTTGTAAAGTTTTTCTGAAGTATTATGTATTAAGGAACAAGTGAAAAAGTGACAAAAGTCGTAAATAACGAAAAAAAGTGTAATCACGAAAGCTTTGATTCTGCGAGCTCGTGATTTGTGCTAAATTTTGGAATTTCGAGAAACTTATGATGTAAACGTCTTTATTTAAGCTTGTGAATTTCTTATTTATGACCATGAAACGAGAAACAACTATGGGCTTAATAAATGATATTTGTCAATAAATATAAAACATAATTTTCTCTTCTTTACTACTTTTTTGCGAGGATGTATGTATCATTTGACAAAAAAAAATCAATGTGATGTTTCTTCTCTAGCGTATTAAAAGTAGTATCAATTTTTTATTAGTGACAAATCGCAATATATGTACACACCTCTATACATCTAACACTATAAATTTTGCATCAATTACGGATTATATCTTGGAAATTTTATGTTGTATAAACAAAAATTAATCACTGTTCTTTTTCTTATTTAGCACTTATCTAGAAATCAATTATGCCAGTATCGATTGAATAATCATTATTTTTTCATCAGAAACAGTCAGAATATAAAATACAAGATATTTCATTCCTAATTCTATTATTATTAATATTTTAGAAAATAATTTAGAGAAAGTATAAAAAAATAATGCGTTCAATTTCGAAAACGATAATTAAATAAATTGAGAAATACATAGGACAAATCTAAATAAAAATCGGTGTGAATTCTGTTAGATTTTACGTTGAGATTTGAAGCGGTTCTTTGTTTCGTGAAAGATTAAAATAAATTCTTGATTCACCATTGCGTGAAAAAATACTGTATTGTTGAAAACTTAAAAGGAAAAGAGATAACATAATATTATAATTTAGTCGTTCAAATATTTTAATAAAGAAAAACATAAAATATTCGATTTATAATAAAGATTGTCTTGAGGACTTGAGGATAAATTTACAAAAATTACAACCAAGAGTACAATAAAATGTCTTGCTATAGACATTAATTGTATAATTGAGACGAGCTTTAAACAATTGTTTTAAACGATTTATACATTTCCGCATTGTCATAATGGTTCGAGATGTTTTTACGTATTTCTCATTGCAATAATCGTAAATTAGATAAAAATTTGTTAAAATTGCTAAATTCCGTTCGAGGTAAATTTTAATTTTGCAAAGAATACAAACAGTGCAATGACGTCGTTATTTCAATCACAATGTCCCTTCTTAAGTACAAAAACCGACGTGCCCTTTCTCTCTCTATCTCTCGTTCAACAATTTTTCAAAGAAATTTATGTATTAACCAATCTACGACATCTTGAAGCAAAAGTTGATCGCAATCAAGTGATCGTGTGGCATTGTCATGCCAAGAATGTTGGTTTCGTACGCAACGTGCGTAATGGCACAAATTGGAGCACCAGCATTCAATAATAAAAAACAAGAAACATAATTTTTGTTTATTTTCTCGCCTATAATACTCATAAGGAAAAATTGACGAGAATGGACTTTGGTGTCCTTTTTTTCTGATTTAGTAGCATCTTTGTCCGCATCTTACATTGTGTTTTTTTAGGGGAGGATAAAAAAGGGAAATAAATAAAGTTACCGCTCTCTCTTCGGGAGTATCAATCACCATGTGGGAATAGTTGTGCTATCCGCAAATCACGACTCTCCCTCTCTCTCTCTCTCTCTTTTATCCGGACAATTACAAGAAGCCGAGATTCTTTTTTTATCGGCCAAGACTCTCAATGAACTCTTTTCTCTTGTTTTATATTTAATGGGACGAGTAAATAACTAAGATTTACGGAGGTACTAGGGCGGTTTCGAATCTAATAGGAACGAATCGCGGGTGGTACAGTGGCACACTCTTCCTCGCTCAGAGTGTGGTCTATAACCGGCCGATAATTTAACGTCACCTACAGAGAAAATACCAAGACATTACATGTAGAGTGTAAACGTAGTAATTTTAAGGAAACACAAGAGCTCAAATGACAAAATCCATGCATCTTACTTTTCCTGTCTTTACGTCAATCGTCGACAACGTGTGCTTTCTCCAGTGTTGATCGATTGGCTTGGGCGTCTGTCCGTTCAAGGGCTTACTGTAATCGTACTCGTCGCATCTGTCCTTGAAATCTTCACGCGCATGAGCACCGCGACTCTCCTTACGATTTTCGGCGCCGTAGATCGTCTGCATCGCGTTCACCATAAGATTTTGCAATTCCAGAGTTTCAATGAGATCCGAGTTCCAGATGAGGGAACGATCAGATATTTTGACGTCCTTCAATTTCCGATAAAGATCGGACATTTTGCGACAGCCTGCGTCGTGAAAGAAATGCAATGTAAAAAAATGCAGACAGTTGAAAAATTATTTCAAAGAAATAGACAAAGATTCTCACCTTCCTGCAAAGTTTCAGCATCTCGGAAAACGGCGGCATGCGTTTGCATTGTCTTCTGCATGCTCAATCTCAATTCAGCTGTGGGAATCGATCCGGAATTCGTGGAATTTCTAACGGTGTCCAAATTTTCAATAGATTCCATGCCAACAGCCTATATACAAAGGGAGAATGGACCGATTGAATAAAAATATGCCGGTTACAGTTGTTTCTCCTCAACACAAAAGAAAATACTCACAGGGTTTAGAGGTTTCATCTTCTCACCAGGCTTGTTTTCGGCTGCGATTGTTTTTGCACAGGCACGCCCGAAAACAACTAGATCAAGGAGAGAATTCGCACCCAAACGGTTAGCCCCGTGAACCGAGGCGCAACCGGACTCGCCGCAAGCGTACAATCCGGGCACCACCTTGTCTTCACCGTTATCCATCGTCAAAACTTGTCCCTTGTAATTGGTAGGTACACCGCCTGGAAATATTCATGTCGAGAATAAATTTTAGAAAATTTATTTACACGATTGTAATATCATGTAACGAAATACTGGAATATTCTTACCCATGTTATAATGCACCGTGGGAAGTACGGGGATCGGTTCACGCGTGACGTCGACACCGGCAAAAATCATAGCCGTCTCGGATATACCGGGCAATCTAGCCGCCAATTGTTCCGGCGGCAAATGATGGAGTTGCAGATAAATGTGATCCTTTTCCGGACCGACACCGCGACCTTCTCGTATTTCAATCGTCATGGAGCGTGACACGACATCGCGAGAGGCGAGATCTTTGGCGACTGGTGCGTAACGTTCCATAAACCTTTCACCCTGGCTATTTATCAGATATCCACCCTCGCCCCGACTTCCTTCGGTGATCAAGCATCCAGCTCCGTAAATACCTTTTTTAATCAGCAAGCTCTATTAATATTAATAATAACGCAAAGTAAAATAATATTTTTTTAGCGAGTATATTTTTATTACCCGTAGGATGAAACTGAACAAATTCGAGATCCTGATTGGGCAAATTTGCTCTGGAGACCATGGCGGTACCGTCACCGGTGCAAGTATGCGCCGAAGTGCACGAGAAATAAGCCCGGCCGTATCCCCCGGTCGCGAGGACAGTGTTCTTCGCGATGAAACGATGAAGCGTTCCATCTTCGAGACAGAGGGCCGTCACGCCTCGACACTCTCCGTCCTGCATCAAGAGGTCCAGGGCAAAATACTCGACGAAGTAGTTGCAATCGTAACTCAAAGATTGACCATAAAGCGTGTGCAAGAGCGAGTGACCCGTTCTGTCTGCGACGCAGCAACATCTGTGCGCTTGTCCACCTTTTCCAAACTTCAACGACTGTCCACCGAAGGCTCGTTGATAAATTTTTCCTTTAATTTTTTCAAATTCAATTCCATTTTTTTTTCATTCAATCCATTTACAGCATATTCTTCAGTAGCGCATGTTTTCCATCAGATTTCCACATCAAACAAGACAGTTTGTTCTTATTAATAATAGCATATGCCTCTATATGCATAACTAAATAAATATATTCATAATACAATACTATTAGAAAGAAAAAAAATACATTCAACAGTGTGAAACCGTTGAAACAATACTAATTGACACATTTCACAGTGTACATTTATAAAAAGTTCAATATAGCAAATCGTTCTTTAATTTTCTGCATAAAACCATTTTTCTGCACTTTTTCTATAAAATTGCGAAAATTTTGATGTAATATTCTCATCATTTATATATATAAATTTTTTTTTTACAAAAATCAAACATTTTCGATGCACTGTCGAAACTTTATTTTCCTTTTCGAATACAACGTCACTCAAAACAAATTGAGATTTATATGACAACCGCGCGCGTCAAATGACTTGTCTCTTTTCGCAGCCGTCGAAAATTTTATCGCACGTGATATAAAAAAATAGAAAATGCCGTGATAGCCGTACATTTAATAAGCGGAAAAATTGGGGTGAACGTAGCAAAGCCGGTTTTCGAAAGTATTATGGACTTCGAGGAGGGAGATGAGGATAAAAGTAATGATGAAACTGTTGATGAGAATGAGGCTAAGGAAAACGAGGAGAGGATTTTGAGTCCTGGCAACAGTAAGAGATTGCGGAAAGGTGAGACTTCGCGGAGAAGAAAATTCCGACTGAATTCGGGGAAAAATTGTCGGAAAAAGTCTCGCCCAAAACCTCGATCGCAGATTCGAAAAAAACCGATTTCGCTCTCTAAAAAATCATGGAAAAGCGCGAATGCCTGGCTAAATTTTATGCAAGATTTTCGACAGGTAACTGACACCGATCGTTTACATTTAAACGAAAAATTCGTAAAAAATTCTTTTTTATTTAATGTTATTTTAGAATTTTCGTGACATGCGTGGTATGAAAAACGCAAGTATATTTCGTTTGGCCAGTGAGCGTTGGAGCGAGATGTCGGCGGAGCAGAAAAAGCCATACATAGATGTCGCGAATAGAGTCAAACGCATGAAGCAGCAGGAGAACAAAAATAAAGATCAGCGGGAAAGCCCGTCGAAAAAATCGCAGAAACTCAGCAAATCAGGCCCTGCTGTGAAGGCAAAAGTATTAGAGGTATGCTAGATTTAATAGCTAGCTGAATAAAGACTCTGATTAAATAATATTTCTGCAGAAAAAGGATGAAAAATACGATTACAGTGAAACGGAATGCGATTCGGAGGAAGAAGAGTCCGTGAACGAAGATAGCAATGATGAATTTGTGGACAATAGCGGTAGTATCAAATCGTCTTATACATAAAAATTATGAATTGTGGTTAATGAAATAAAGTTGTTTCGAAATTAAAGTCTGAAAGAGAGCGAGAAGCGTTTTGTGTAAAAATAATAAGTATTAAACATTGTTACCATCTGTTGTTCGGCTGAAGGGCATACCGCAGTTCTCTAGCTCTATGACAGCCTTAGGAGCCTCGCGTGTCATGTAATGAATGGCATCTTGATCTCCGAGCCAATCTGATCCTTTGACAGTGTCATACATGTGCCATTGCCAGTTATCCTCTTCCATGTTTCCCAAAGCAGCGTTTATGCCACCCTGAGCCGCCACTGTATGCGATCTGGTTGGGAAAAGTTTTGTAACGACAGCAGTTTTGAAACCTTCAGCAACCAGTCCATAAGCCGCTCGAAGACCAGCACCTCCTGCTCCCACGACCACAGCATCATAATGATGATCAATAAATGAATATTCGCGAGAATTTTGAGTATTGACCTTAGCATCATCTCTGTTAGGAGTGTAATGAATTTTGCGATTCCCAACAGCAGATAATGCAACTTTATCCTGAAACAAGTTTCAATTTAAGAAAAAAAAACAGTTAAATAATCAACCAAACAATTTGTCAATATGCTAAACCTTTTGAACTAACAAATAGGTCATATTATTGCCAATATTCATAATTAGTGAAGATAAATAACGCTTTTCCAATTAATCAGCATTTTAAACAAGATTACTCGTATCAGTAAAAATTCAATAATGCGTAATGCAAAGCCACGCATTCACTCTGCCAGACAGTAGACAGACTGAGATATAATGAATAGATTAGCATTTTTTAAACTATCAGAGTAGCGAATTAACATTATGACAGGATGTTATGATCTTTTCATTGAGAAATAGCTTTGCTAAATACAGCGAAAACCTTTGAACGACTTTGAATTCCGAATTTTAATGCTAAAGCAAGTACGAGCAATTAGTGGGGAAACAATACATATCGTATAAACGAAATTCGTTTTTTTACACTTTACTTTTTCACTATTTTTCTTTTTTATTCTGTTAAATTTATTTTCAAAATATTTTACTGTGAAATTGGGTTCTTATTTACTCGCGTTATCATTTATTTGCCACTTACATAACTAATTTTTTTTTTTATAACGCAAATGTTTGGAACCGCATGGTCGAGTTCGAAATCGCAGCGTGACAATTGTAACCTCATATTCAAAACATTTTCTTTGAAAATGAATTCGAAAAATCCTGTTTTTTACATTGAGTTGATAAAATAGGAGATTTTTATTCACAGCTTATTCAGTACAAAAAATGCCTTGTAAATCTTTAAAGTAAATCTTTAGTATATATGTAAATCCAATGTTTCTAAAATGTTTGCCTGAAAATAATTGTACACATAGCTCGAATTTTTGGGAAAAGGATGCAATCGTGTGCTAAATATAGTGTACAATTCATCGATCCATAATCCTCATTAAAAAATGATGAATTAGATAATGTGCATGTGACCGACTCGTCACGAGTGAAGCATTGATACCCCTTCTACGACAAAATGGAGGGGGGCGCGAGAATATCGGAGATGTAACACTTCCGCCGCGCAAAATTGCCAAAAAACAGATTGCGTTCGATTTCACTTTAGCACGCGGGACCGTCATACATATATTCGAGTCGCACTCGTTATTCGTCATCTTTCTAGTCCCTCTTTCGATGGATCGAGAATGTTAAAAAAAAAAGAAGAAAGAAAAAGCTCAACATCGCGAGCGTCAATTGCGAAATGTTTGTATGTACCTGTCGTCTGCTTCGAACACGAGATCCTAAAAAGAACGAAGAGTCAAATAATAAATGAAGAGAGAGTGATTCGCGCTCTTTGAACAAGGAGCGTTCCACACGAATTCCTTCGATTTTTTCGACGCGAATAGTTTATCCGCATTATTATTTTACCACTAAAGCGTAATAATAATAACAACAATAGTAATATAAAAAGTAGGAGATTTGGAACGGTGATCCTTACGTAACGAATAAAAATTGCTTTGCGAATAAAAAATGAGCATGTTCGTTGGAATAATAAATGCGATGATGATGATGATGATTATTATTATTATTATTATAGAAATCGTGCACAGAAAAATAATCGAGGGGTTGATGAAAAATTATGTAACTCGCAGAGTTGCCTGTGAAAGGGATTTTTTTCATACCAGAAAGACGCTGGGCTTTCGCGCTAGTAGGCACGAGAGCTTCAGTATTCCACTCATTTTCAGGCTGCCACGTTGTCACAAAAATATTCCTCCGAGCCACCCACTTAATATATTAACTGCAATTAAATACGATTATTTTATGAGCAACTAAAATTTCACTATTTCAGGGGCTCTAACCCCTTTCCCCGTACGAATCCGGTGCGCACCCCACTCGGATCCTCTTACTTCGCGCACTTCTCGTACGGCAAAAGCTGTAGTACTGAGGAGCACCGCATGCATAACATTGTTGCCAACCATTCCGAAATGTTGGAACGCCTCATCTTCATCTGAAAATAAACATCATCATTTTTACCGATCGAGTTGGCGGAAGGGGGGCGCGAGGAAGAGGAAGAGCGCTTTGAATTTGTTTCAAAATTCGTTCTCGCATTCGCATGCACACGTCACCAATCGTAAAGCCCCATTATCCACATTATACTTTTTCATTCAATAAACAACCCCATTTTTTACTTTATACACTCTATGAACAATTTTCTTTCAATGCTTTTCGCAGATAAATAATTATAAAGTTAGATAGCGCATGATGGAAAGATAGTATAGAGGTAATATCCGTATGTGTACATAAAAATTGTGATAAATGTGACAAATTTTTGCTAAAAATGTATGCAGACGCATAACATTCGTACATTCGAAAAAATTTAGATAATTTATAATAAGTAATTTGACCGGTAAAATGACCGTAGAGCATATAGAATAAAAGCAACAATAAATATATATAATACCTTCGACGTAAAGTGTGAAACGGAGAGCGAGTCGACGCGAAATAATCTTATCGTCCTCTGACCTCGGACAATTAAGTTAGATGCACCGAAAAAAAAAAGTGTTCTCTGCAAATTGATCGTATTCGTATGAACACAAAGAATAAAAAAAGACGTGTGGTGTGGCGCGCGCACGAAAGCGCAGTCCCTCGGTAACTCTCCGATTGTTCTTGCCGACCGACAATACGGCCTCAATTGTACTTATCGACGTTCATTGTCTCTGTGGTGTGTATTTTGTTACTATTGTTATTATCATAACTTTTAATCGACTGTCAATCCGCCATTGCTTGTGAGTCAGTTTTCTCAAATTACATCGTTGCGTAGAGATATTTCCTCTCGGAGGAGATAGGTTTCTCAAAATCGCGTTGATTAACTTTTGCATTGCTCTTCTGAGTGCAATTTTTCCGATCGCGCGTGTTATTTGAGCCACTCGCCATGGGTCTCGTTTGTTCTACGGCGCAAGTAAGCGAAAATCTATTTTTTTACTACGTATTTTTTCGTTCCTATATCAGACTCTTTGACTGGTTTTTTGTCTCGATGATAAAATTTCTTGCGAAACGCGCAATGACATCGTCATGAGCCTCTTGACATTTCTTTCTCGAAAATTTTCTAAGGAACGAAATTGATATTTGTTTTTGCTCAGTCTGTCTCGACGTTCACATAATCAGACACAAATATATTTAAATTTCAGCTTGCTTGCCTATGCGGAAGCACGGCGTGCAGTTTCTGCTGCTCACAATGTCCAACATGCAGAAACAGCACCAGCTCTCGCATAATGTATGCGATATTGCTGATGCTGGGTACCATTGCGGCATGTATTACTCTTGCTCCCAGTCTTCAGGACACTTTGAAAAAGGTAATTATACTTTTTTTTGTCCATTAGTCAATTTTTTATGTAATTTGTCAACTTTCTATAGACTTTACTGCCTATTTTTCAAATATCAGGTCCCATTTTGTACAAACAGTACAAACTACGTTCCAAATTCGTTTACCATAGACTGTGAATCAGCCGTGGGATACCTGGCTGTTTATCGAATTTGCTTTATTCTCTCACTCTTCTTCTTCCTGATGTCAGTCATTATGATAAGAGTCAAAAGTTCCAAAGATCCAAGAGCTCCAATACAAAATGGGTAAAAATGCAATTCTGTGAAATTTCTAAAGACAATTGTTTATTATGAATTGTGTTTTGTAAAAGGATGTGTGTTTAAAAATTCTAGTTTTTGGGCTATAAAGTTCCTCCTTGTCATTGGAGGAATAATTGGTGCATTCTTCATCCCTGAAGGATCGTTTGGTCCAACATGGATGTATTTTGGAATGATCGGGGGCTTCTGCTTCATAATTATTCAACTGATCCTCATAGTTGACTTTGCTCACTCATGGGCTGAAGCCTGGGTTGGTAATTTTGAGGAAACGGAATCCAAAGGATGGTTAGTGTGCTCAGAGAATAATAAAATTAACAGAAAATTCATGTTTTCAACAATGAAATAAGTAAATAATTTTTTGAATCTCCAAAATAGGTATGCTGCTCTGTTGGGAGCGACGTTCGTGAACTATGCTCTCTCCATAGCTGGAATCGTCCTGCTGTATCAGTATTTCACTCTGGTGAGTTATAACTGGTATCAAAATCGAACAGAAATTAAGTTGTCAATCTTCTTAATTAATCTCCCTATCATTTTTATTTTTAGCCTAATGACTGTTCCGTCAACAAATTCTTCATCACGTTCAATCTAATATTGTGCGCGATCGTGAGCGGAATTTCGATAATGCCAAAAGTCCAGGAGCACCAGCCTCGAAGCGGTCTTCTCCAATCATCCGTCGTAACGCTCTATGTCATTTACCTGACCTGGAGCGGAGTTTCAAACAGTCCCGGTAAATATTCTCAATCCAAATTTCGGCAACGATTCAATATATTGTTTTTATCCATCATTTTTAACATAATGTATATATACCTTTCAAGACCACGAATGTAATCCTGGACTCTTCAACATTATTGCTGGAAATGACGTTAAGACCCAAAACAGCATTGCTTTTGACAAGGAGAGTGTGATTGGTCTCGTGATCTGGTTCAGCTGTGTTCTGTACAGTTCTCTTCGCACTGCTTCCAAATCCAACAGAATCACCATGACGGAAAAAGTTTTGGTGCAAGACAACGGCGCTGGTGAGTAGAAAACTGGCTCATTCTTTTCTTGTGTACTCAAACTACGTGTGTTAATATTTGTTTATTTTTTTGCCGTTTGCTTAAAGTTTAAAAAAAAATTTTCAACGTGCCTCGAAAAAAATGTTCCATTGAAATCTGCGCATGTCTCCTTGATTTAAGATGAATTTCTGTTTACACAGTCCGGAACACGGGAGACACGTCTCTCATCAATAACGAAGGTACGAAGTTACGTGTTAGAGCAGCTTCACGAGCAGTTTCTATGAATTTTACTCATCGTTCCAATATTTTTATTTTTGCATTTTGCTCCAACAATCTATTTGTCCTAAAAAATTGATAAAATCAATTTTCGTAAATTGCCTAGTTTTACTTTAAACAACTAAAGGATTGTTTCGTAGTTTGTCATGTGCCTGCCATTAATCATATCTCATAAAGTATTCTACCCCGAAGCAATATTTGTGCAGCTTTTCTCCAGGATGTATGATTAATATTGGAACGTATTTAAAAATTATTTTGCAACAGTGTTGCGTAAAATAAAGCAAAGTTATTCCCAATGAAGCACGACGTTATCTCGCGTATCCGGATTTTAGCGTAAAATGCATGTGCTTGTCAAAAAATTGTAAATGAAAATACATATTTTTATTATGCGTCTTGTTTTTTTCGTTTTGATTAGTTTTATCCGTTGTGAAATGCAAATAGATTATGTTCCAGTTGACGGACGCAACGGTGACGAAGAATCCGGCGAGGCCAAAGTCTGGGACAACGAAGAAGACACGGTCGCCTACAGCTGGAGCTTCTTCCATCTCATGTTTGCTCTCGCGACCCTTTACGTCATGATGACGCTCACCAACTGGTACAAGTGAGTAAAGTTGATTGAATGTAATGAAAAACCCACACGCTTCGGCTTTTCCCACTGTCAAGGTAATTCACTTATTTTTCTTATCTTTTTACAGGCCCAATTCGACCTTGGACACTCTCAACTCCAATGCCGCCTCGATGTGGGTCAAAATAATATCCTCTTGGATGTGTCTGTCTCTGTACGTGTGGTCGCTCGTTGCGCCAGCTCTTCTGCCGAATCGAGATTTTTCCTAAATTCAGTGAAAACTGAATTTAGCAGCTTGTCAGCTTGAGGATTAAGGTAATTTTTCGATTCACATATAAATTCTTCCAAGCCACTTATTATTTTCAGATCTTACTTATTATTTCATCTGATATTCTAGTCTGAACTACGTTCATTGTTCAAGATCTGCATTCAAGAACGAAGAGCTCAGGCGATAAGAATGAAAGTAAAAAAAAACTAAACCTTTCCCAAATATTATTGTCAATGGACAATGGAACAAAAAGCTAGAAAGCAGCTTTTTCTTTTTCCACTATTTTTATGCATCGTCCCTAACGTTTAAATAATTTCATACCTGTTTCTTTATAAGTTGTATTATTTTTCGTAGTTTTGACGATCTTCGGTGGTTCGATCGCTTATAAAAATGTTCATAAGCAAAAGCATATTACTTAAACAAAATATTACGTATTTATTCGACGATTAAGAAATATTCGTAATATCCTTGTGTGATAAATATAAATACGTGTTTTTTCAGCGCTGTAAAGATGTTTAATGAAAAAACCAACAGTATAAAAAAGCTTGAGTCAATAAACTGAATAGTAGATGGTAATGTTATTGTAGTAATTTATTAAATCGTTATTAATTACTTCACTACTGATCGGCATGTGTTCAATTACGATCGCAATTATCGTATCGTTTGGTCAACCTTTAAAAATCGCTCAAATAAATAAATGGAATATAATTTTTAACGCGGTCCTACGAAAAAAAAATTGTATCAATGACTACATTTAAAAACCTTATTTTAGAGACTATCTTACATAAAAAATTTTCGTCAGCTTTTTTATAAGTCGGGGCAGCGCAACTATTTACAATGGGACATGTATAAAGTTAGCCTAAGAGAGTCCCGTTTTCGAACCTTCAAGTATGCGCAAACGTTTCGAAACGAGACGCGTCCTCGCGGACTATGTACACTTTTTTTCGGCGAACCTTTTTTGGTAGCAATGAGCTTTGGACATTTCTTTCAAGACTACCGTCGAATGCTCGAATCAATCGACTTTGCTCAACTTTTCAAGCTTATTCGCTCTACTCGAAGACTTCTTTAGAAGATAGTTCTTGACGTTTTGGAACGGCGTGTCGAAGAGCAGCGTGAGAACTGCCGAGGTCGCGATTATCCAGCTCAACTCTTGTAAATTGAACTAAAGCAAATACGTCTGATTAAATAAAGGAAGCAGAGATCGTAAAAAATGGATGAAAAAAATATTACCATTAACTTGAAGAATCCGTAATGAGCCGAGTGTCTCGTTTGGCCAACGTTGTAGAAAAATACCGGAAATTGTGTCAGATAAATAGCGTAACTGAGTCTTGTGCAAATCAGGAAACCTCTCCACGCGAAAATCTTACCTAGCCAACCTGGGAGATAAAAAATCATTATTAAGACTCATTACTGTTTCTTTGCATTTTTAAAATACATGCATGCCGAAGACCTTTTATCAAATTTACCTCCTCCGTTTCCGGTGTGCGAGATGAAAGCCAGCCAGGCGAATACGGCACACCAGCCGATCGGTGCGAATGCCGAATAAAGAGCTGCGTGCGTTGGATTGTGAATATAATTAATCGAACCCATTCCAGCTGGTCCGAAAAATGCTACCAAGGTCATGAGACTAGATACGATCCATCCAACGTTCAGCGCAGTCTACAAACAAATACCGCGAGATCAATTTATTTTTTTTAAATTTTTTTTATATACAAAATAACAAAAAAATAACATAAAACTAGTGTGTGAAATTAACAAAAAAAAACCGACCTTGCTCATTTTGTACCGAGCTGGATACGTTTTTAACAAATATCCTAAAAATATACCCATAATGTAGACTGTCAGTCTGTGCGAGGGCAGGATGTACGAGAAATTCGCTGTATCGAAAAGTTGTCGAATCCTGAAAAGTGAAAACAAACCTTTCGATTTGTACGAAGCAGAGTGGTAATGGGAATAGGTTCGTGCAACCTCTCGTAATAACGGGAGTAACGAAATAATTATTCATCGGCACGTTACAAAAACAACTTTGTAACGAATGAAACTCACGACGCGCCGAAGAACACGTAATTGTTGAGATTCTTTTGGATCGTCACGTAATACCGAAGTAACGTTGACAGAATAGCGATTAGGGCTAAGACTACCGAGCCGAATTTTGGTCTTTTGTACAGCAGCATAACCATCAGCGGAGAAAGCGCGAAAAGTTGAGTATCGATGCCGAGATGGTGAGTGTGCGTGAGACACTGCGAATAAAGAATTGATAAATAATCCGTTTAAATGGATCCTTTTATTCGAAACAGAGGCTCCTTTATGAGCTTCGATGATGAGAGGTCAGAATTTTTTTGCTATTCCTTCAAAGAATTACCATGTTCTCGAATCCGAAGTAGTTGTGAATAAAAAGAAAATTTCGCCACCACGTTTTCTTGCAAATCTCGGCGTGATGAGTCACAACGAGATTCCACTGCGGTCCGGAGCCTATAAACGGCATTATGTGCGTGCAGAAAAGAACAAGCGCTCCGAGTGTTGGAACCAATCTTCAAATAAAATAAATTATATATATTGAAGCCCTTCATATATTATTCCACAATTCAGCAATCAATGATATTTTTACTGATTGAAACTGATTTTTCGAGCAGTTTTCTAAATTTTAACTCGTATATTAATATATCAATTATTAATTATTATTTTTACATTTTAATAATGAATGGAATACCTCATGAGTCTCGCGAGGTATTCTTTTTTCACATGGAGCTTCCCAGACTTCCTGAGCCTTCCGACGAATGCGTAAGTCGTCAGGAGTCCGGACAACATAATGAAGAGATCGGTGTAGAGACTGGCGGCTCGTCCAATCACGGTCCAAGGTCTCCCCACGTACTTGAACATTATAATTCAACGTTGATAATTGCTTTTAAAAAATCGATGAAGAAATAGCCGATTCGGGTTCTCTTACTTCCGTCATTTCGGTTCTGTTTATGTAAGGGTTGAAAAACAGCGCCATGCTCTTGTGAGCCACGATCAGCATGAACGCGTTCAAAGTTCTGATCCCGTGTAGAGTCGCGATGTCGGAATCGCCACGTTTCAACGAGACGAGCTTCTCGACGTTGCGTTTCAGAGAAAAGGCGAGAACTATTTCGCCGGCGTCGACGTCGTACCAGTCGCAGATTCCAGCGACAATCGACAAGACTATAATCCCAGTGAAGAATAATCTATAACAAAAAAAACAAATTATCGAACGTGTTAAATATAAGAAAAAAATGACTGCTTATGTAACTTTTTACTAGACTTATTTTTATTAATTTTTCTAATAATTACCCGACGATTATAGTCGCGATTGGGAGCTTCTCAACCTTTCGAACTTGGCACATGTCCTTGTCAACTTTGACTGTTATCTTGAGCCCTGTTCCGGCAGTGTGCTTCGCTAAGCTTTCCTTCAGCGAGAGTTCGATGTCTCTCGCTGAACACGAGGCAGGACTGCAAATCGCCCAATTCACCGTCGAAAAACGAGGAAGCCTGTGTCCTGGCTGAAATTCAAAATTAACTTGATTTTTTTTTTCCTTTACTTAACTGAGATATCATAAAAATCTATAATAAGCAAAAGATACGTCAAAAATTGTTAAAAGTTGAGGAAGCACTATTATTGAACAATTACAAAACTAATTTATAATTGCACTGAAACTCTCAAGTTTTGACGTGAAGAGCCATGCGATCAAAATTCTTGATTCTAAAAAAACTGAAAATTTAATACCAATAGAGAAAGCTCCAAAGCGGATAATTTTTAACTGCGTTAAAAAACTACATAAAAAGTGGGATTCATTGTCAATGTGATCACTGTCTCTAAAAATAGAGTTTCCGGTTTAAAAAAGACCGAGTACACGTTATAAATCAATTTCGGGACTCTGACTGCGACTTTTGTTTGCATAAATGCGTCTCGCGTTATGCTAATCCTCCGACAACAGGAAGAAAAAAATTTTTCTTGCAAAGAACAACCATTATCGATCAAGCACAATTTATCATCATTACGACATTTAAATGGACAAATCAAATTACAATCACAAAATCATGCTGGATGTTGATTTTTTTTAATCCATGATTTACAGAGACTTTCCGTCGAATCGACTAATAAAAGAAAAAAAAAATTGCAATTAGCCTCTTATACATTTTTCGTATTTTATTGCTCGTAATTACTTCGAAAATGTTCATATTACTCAATCTTTTACGATACAACGAAAAATCATTATAAAAATATCGGAACGAATAATCAAGCCACACTTTCTAATTGTCCTGATTTTTCATAACTCATGTTTCGAATATCTTTTGACTATTATTAAATAACGAGAGTTATACCACTTTTAAATAAACGTGTTTTTGAATGTTGAAGTTAAAATTATTTTCTATTTGTAATATCTAATATTTATATATAAATATAATGTTCAAATAAAAAATTGAGTTCGAGTTAAATTGGTTACGTTCGACGCTAATTGCATTTCATGCCACGAATGCATACTTGAAGAAAGTCGCATTTCAGCATGGCTGACAAAAAATTAATTACAAATATACGTCATGTTTGCACTTTTTGAATTAGCGAGGTCAAAGCAGTCTTCATCGCAACAAAGCGCGAGGAATTTAAAGATTACCTCTTGAGCTGTTTCTTGAATATCTTTTGTATGTTCTTGCACGAAAGGACATCAATTTAAATCTTGGAGGAAAAAAATCAAAAAAATTGCAATTTGGAAAGAAAAGATCATTTTTGAATTGCGCTAAAAATAATGTCACCATACGTACAAGTTTATCGAGCTTTGAGATGTTGAAGAAAAATCACGTCCTCGACTCATACGATATCTTGAACAAAGAGAGTGAAAAAGAATTCCGCGAAACAAGGATAAAAGTTGAAGCTGGTGGGTTAAGAATTTATAGCGAAACTCGCGAAGAAAAATAATTTCTCATTCGTGCTCGAAAATCTTATCACGTTCGCAGCGTGCAGGTAACTCTTCCAGCGATAGCTTATAATTTCGAAGAACAAAACTCCTGTACTTGATTCGATTGTGAATTTTCTGAGGATCTTTCTGAGTCACCCGGGCGAGCGGCATTCCGTTTTCTTTCTTCTTATTTGCTCAACTATTTAGTCTGGCGATCCTTTTTCGTATTCCGCTCGAGGGACGAGGATCGCACTCGGAATCGCCGAGGAGTCCTCGATACTGATATACTTGCAATACGAGCATGTCCGACATGATTTATTTATTTGCTCGGCAAACGTTTTTTCTCCAAATATTTATACGTTGAGAGACGGTTTGGAAAATTGAAAAATTCAGGAGAGAATCGCCAAAAATTCGCCAAATGTATTTTAAGTAAGTTCCCTGTGCAAGCAAGTGGCTAAATAATTGAATTATTTTGGAAAATTCGAACAATTGCATCTTCTCACATCAGTCATGTTGCTCTTGAAGGCGTAATGCGAGTGAAGGAGACGATGAAGATTCCTGAGGTCAGGCCTGGACTCGTCGATGTCCAACTGCAGAAAAGTCAGACAATACTGTCCCTTAATCCCATTGTCCGCCTCGACGCTGAGACACTCGTCAAAATCGCCAAATTGATTAACGTTTCCATTGAGAAGGCCCGAGGGAATTTTCGCCGTCGCGTCGAACACTGTAACGATTTACAATAAAATATCTATATTGCAATGCCAAATCTTATTTCGTAGAATTTCGGTACGCGGAGCCGAATTCTGCTCCTTTATCGGGTGCTCGCTTGACGCACGTCAAAAATAAAAGGGCGAAAATAAAACTCTGAGAATGGCGCGTTGTCATTGGAGTCATCGAGGAGAAATCAGGAGAAAAGAATCCGAGGTGACGTCGCCTAGTCCAAACGCCTTTATAATGGTGAATCTTTTATTAGGCACGTTAAGGATTTACGTAATCGACACGCCCGACCACCATGCTCAAAATTTAGCATCGTTTATCACGTACAAATTTTAATCCTGTTACGATTTTCCAATCGACTTTTCGATGTTAAATCTTTTTCATTACTCGAAATATTCACGATAACCAATATAATATATACATTTTAATCACAGTATCTAGAAATAGATTGTCTCGAAAAAATTGAAATTCAAATAGCTCTCACTTTTCAAAGCCCACAGTGAAAATTTTTCCAATTCTCTCTGATAAATCTCGGCATGTTTCCTGCATCCTTCGCTGACAGGACCGGCCGCAGGATTGTACGTCGGCACGAGCTGCAAAAAGCTTCGTACCTCCGCGCCAATCTCTTCGGAAAACGCTTCTGCAAAATAAAAAAAAAAACAAAAAACAAATATAATGTGAAAATTATGAATTATTTGACTATGATGATATATACATGTATATTTGTTCAATCAAAAAAATAAAAATTACTGCACGTTTCGTTAAAATGGTATTTCTTTCATGCAGAATGGCTTATAAAATAAAATATTTATCTCTGTCGGAAGACGTACGGTTTTTTGCGAGAGAGAGAGAGAGAGAGAGAGAGAGAGAACCGGTAGGAATAAGATAAATACCGCGAAGATGCGAACTTGACACACGAAATTTTTGGCCGGAGACGAGCGAGGCAGAAAGTTTGCCGCCATTCAATTCAGACGCTTATTTATGGCGTGGCTCAGAATCCCGTAATTCTTCGGGTTATATAACCAGTCGCATAAATTATTTACAAATATGTACGATCATGAATAAGAAAAAATTCAAGTTCACTAATCGCGATACGTGTGTGGGTCTTTTTTTCGACTCTCGTCGCGTAATTGACATCAGTTTTTCTTAATCGCATGAAATAATGGCTCGCACTATTATATTTATAGAAAAAAATACTTTTAAACGTGTGCTAAAAAGTACGATAATCATTGTAAAATATGATATGGAAAAAAATAATAATTTAGGAAGAGAAAAACAAGATTCTTTTCGCAATCTAAAAATAAACTTTTTGTAAGACTTATAAAAATGGTGACTACTCGATCAATTGCCAAATACAGAGATGAGTTCCGGAATAGAAATAGTGTTAACATCGTTCCTCTCAATAAAGCGTCAATGAACCTTGAAATTTTTTGTGAGAAGATTTTCACGTTCCTAAAAAGCATTCTTAATAAATTCAGAAATCCAAAAAACATGTTAATAAAACACGCGAAACACCCTGTATGTGAATATTTTCGAGCCGCGAACCAGTCTTTTGTTCGTGTTTGTATAGCGATCTGTCAGTGAGCTCTTGCACAAATGCGTGTTAAAAAAAAGTTCTCGTCCCGTGTGGCACGTGTATCGCGTGCTAAATGTCGGGGGCGATGGAAAAAAAGGCGAAGAATCGAATCTCGCGCAATTTTCGCGCTGACGATGCCACCGAAACTCACGAAACGAAATTAAATTCAAATGAGCTTGCATGACAATAAGTAGATCGAACGGTGCCGCGAATACCGCAATATCCTGTCGGCTGACAAAGACAACGATTTTGAAATCAAGAAGGAAGAAGAAAAGGAATAAGTGTCGAGTGAAACGTCTCGGAAACTCGTCCGGAAGCCTCGACACATAATTAAATAATTTTAAGTTTCAATGCGCAAGCCTAAATACGATAAACCGTTTTAATAATTTTTATAAATTGGCGAGAACACTGAACTGAATTTCGAGAGAAAATTGCAATACAGTCGCTCGTTAATTACATTTCACGACCCGATGTGTGAATACCCGTACAGTGGAATATGACAGATTTGAAGTGACTCTAATGTTCATTAAATTCCACTTGAGCAACTCGTTTGGCAATCGCGTAGAAATGTTGATAGCGTGCACGATATACTTTCTTTTTGTGCTATTTTCAAACTTGATGCCTTTTACTACAAACGCAGGCGAGCACGCAGCAAGTTATACTCCATCAGCTTAAATTCACATCTACGAATACCCGTGAATTATCCATTGCGTTATCCCGAGCTTTTAACGAAAAAATTCAAACTCAATTTCATACGGTGAAACAAAGAAAAAAATTGATACGCGGTTAACGAGACATGGTAAAAATAATCAACGCAGGGTACAAAAAAATTTCAAATGGTCCCCACGGGAGAGAGATAAATGAAGAAATATCGAAAGTAGTTTTTCCACTGGGTCATCGAGTCCGTCTGACTCGTGAGCTTGTCTATGGCCACTGGTTATTCAAATTACACACGTTAGACTTATTTTATAATGTACATATATATGAGCGATGTCTGCGTCTTATACCTGTCCCGTTTGGAACTCAACGAGATTTCTGACTCATCCGAAATTTCGATTCGCAAGATTTGCTTACGTTACGTCAGAACCAAAAATGCGTGAATCCTTGAAATTTCGCAACCGCGATTATCTAATAAACATTTTTTTATCCTATTTTCTTTTTTTTTTCATTTGAGACTATTTTGGCCTCGAAATCTTTACGAGAATATTATATTTTCGCAACAAGTCTCGAACGAAATTCGATGATCTCGTACATTTTTGAACTACGTCCTACAAATTAAGATTTTTGCTGTTGAATTTAATGAATTTTGATGAAAGATGAGAACAGCCTTCGAGAACTGTGACTTAAAAGAAAATGAACACTTTTAAATGATGTTTTTTTTTCATATTTTTTCGCATTATAAAAAACCATCTTTGATTTTGAAGAATTAATTTAAAAGAGAGGTACTTTTGTATCTGATGTTTACAAAAAAATATTGAAAAGATAAAGATCAGAAAAAGAGAGAAGAGCACACCTTCTGGAAATATGAGACTGAAAGATTTATCTAGCAACCCTTTTGGAAGATTTCTGTAGTAAAAGCCGGACTTTCCTAATGTTAATCAGCATCCACAACCCGTCGAAAAGAGTCTCACGCTTTTCCAGGTAATACGAGACCCTGATCGCCAATTAGAGCGAATATTTATCGCGCTCGCGCACGCCTAACGCAAAAAGTGAAGCGAAGCAAACTCTATACGTCTATGTATATTCAGCTCCAGTTTCTTTTTTACTATTGAAACACTTTGTTTTTATACTTTCGAGACTTGCTTAACCCATAGTAGTTATCGCATTAAAATATTTTCATGTTAACACACTTGTTGGTCAATTTATGGCAAGCCGAGTTTTTTCGACGAAACTGGGTCAGAAAGCAGCATGTCGTAATTTTTGTAAGATGATACGAGTATTCGTAAAAACTCACTGTAGTAAGGATTCGATTGACGAAGCTCCGGACTTCCTGGGGACCACCAGGCTTCGTTCCTCTTCCGATAAAATTCCTCGAGCTCGACGCTACTACCATTATTCAGACTCTCGACCACTACCGTATAATTTTTTAAATTCTCGTTATCGCTGACTGGAATTATGCGAATAATATCGTTTTCTGCTTCGATGGAGCTCATGGAATTTGGCAGAATGTCGAATGTCTTGGCAGCCAGACCGGAGCTGGCGAGACAAGCACAAATGAACAGATGCGCGTTTACTCCGATCCAGCCCATTATCCTCTTCTTCCACTTAAAAATTGTTTCACGAAAAAAAAAAAAAATACGCGTTCAACCCTCGACACTCTCTCGTTACGTCGCAGCACAAACTCGATGGTCGAATAACGAAATCGTACAGAGCGGGCAAGATGGGCGCGTAACGATCGAAAAAAATCATCGATCCGATCCTTGCTGATTCGAGTCGCGCGCTTGAACGAAAGTGAACGAGGCCTCCCGCTCACGAACGTTTCACTCTCGGTCTAGCGCGGGAATTCACCTGCGTGTGTGAAGTCGTAACGAAAACTGCCGCGGAGTACGGATACCCAAACGGTCACAGAGATTCACGAAATCCACGTGTGCGTGCGTTTAGAATTTCAGCCCGAAGTGTCGTACGTTTGCAAGATCCCTTCCCACTCTCGTTCAAGATTCCTCCCACCAAGGATCCACCGGGTTTTACCTATGGCTGATATATAGTTATGCAAATCTGAAAAAAAACGATAATTATACTCATTTTTTCAATTCAGCACAGCTAATGTACGCGACAGCGGGTGTCGAAAAATACTACCAAAATTTCCATCGAATGCGATAATGACTCAACAAATCGTTGATTTTTTTTAGTGGAAAAACCGAAATACGCACCACCTCTGGTAAATCTTGGGGAATTGATTCGATCCCCGCAAGTTGTGCCAGCACGTGCGATTTCGCGTCCTTGTCAATCAAGTCCCATACGTTTTTTCTCCTTTATTTTATTTCGATTCCTCGGAAGGTGATAATTAATTTATCTGTCAAAGAATCGATTGAGTCGTCAGTTTATATATAGTCTGCTTATATAAACTTTTTTAAAAGTAATGTACATTGCGGATAATGACAGTAATTATTTATTGAGGAAATGAGAGATAATCGATACCTTCGGCAAACCGGCGTCGAGTGGCAACTTTGTTGTAATAGTCAATTTTCAACGGAACACGAGAGCAATCACGACGATCATTGTTTGACGAGGTGCAAGTGTCATTGAACTTCGATTCCGGAAGACCGGGAATAATGTTTGCAGTCCCATAATAGCTTGAAACTTTCTGCAAATTTATGCTGTATTAATATATACAGTATAATCTCGGCGATGGCGATCGTCGAAGGAACGTATCTTTAACGAACGACTCCTTTCTTTCGTTTTTTTTTTAAAGAATCATCCTGGTTCGTCGGATTGAATAACTTGGACCGGACTCTCCTCGCCGCCGGTAATTTGGTCCGACTCGCAATGTCAGCCGTTCGCCTTTTCATTTTTTCCCGACGATGACATATATGTATATGTATTTCGAAAGATCTGAAAATTTGATGAAAATCTTTCAAATTTGCAGCTCGAGATGACAAAATGAATAATAAATCAAATCTGATATTTACGGACAGCGAGCTCTCGAAAATTTACACTTTTTATGGTGGTAACGCTAATAGCGACAACAATATAATTATTTCGAAAAAGCGAAAATGACGTTTCATCGACAAATTTATGAATATTTATTGTTGTTCGAGACAAAGGGTATCCATGAAATATAACTTGCGTGTCTCGTCTTCTCGCTCTTGTCATTGAGAGTGACGCTTCTTCCTGCTTCTGTATACGGGGTGTCCCGAAAATTGAAAATAAATATAAAAAGAGGTGAGTTGTTGGTCGTAAATCAAGACTCTGGGAAAAATTCTAAAAATCGTCCAATCCCAAGACATTTTTTCTTACCAAAATAAAAATTAATGATTGCTTAAATCGTCCATTCAGAAGAATCGTACACTGATCCGAAAGTCATGAATATTCGAATTCGATGACGAAGCGAAATAACCGAAATTCTGAAAATATATTCAAGAAAATGTGTAAAAATGACGAATACGGTAAAATATTCGGAAGATTCCCGATATTTGACTGCGTAACTCGATCCAGCCCCTTGAAATAAATTTATAATAGATAATTGATCAGTATATAATCGGGAAACAATTGAGAGACGCTATAATCAAATATATGTTAAATTGATGAAAAATAAATAAATAAATAAAATTATTGAAAATATGTTAATGAAAAATAAATGAAAAAACGAATGAAAATAATAGAGAAGATTGTTTAAAAGTATCCATGCCGGAAGTTGGAAAAACGCGAAGATCCTAATCACAAAATTTTATTGCGAGAATCGTCATTATTTAAATGTAAAATCATTTACTCAGCATTTTTATAATGCACGCGTAATTTACGCGCATCAGATATTAATCGGAATTGAACCTGTCGGAGTGTTGAAAAATCTTCCAGAGATTCTTGCGGTGTTCTGAAATAAACGGAGGAAGAGATTACAGTCACGTACTATTTTCTATCGACCGCAGTTTCTTCTCTCATCCGCTGCTTTCCGGATTTTTCGTCAACGGGAAAAGTTAAATTTTCTTGCCGAATCGTTGACGGAGCGCTAAAAAAGATGTGAGAATGAAACGATCGATAATTTAGAAAACAAAAGAAGAAACGATGAGAAATCGTCGACGCGGTAACAAAATGCGTATTGCAAAACGTTGAAAAAACCTGAAGAAGAATAAAAGTTTCAGAAATGTTTTTTTGTATTATATATTTTTGTTCATTTTTCCACTTGAGGTTTTGATGCTTAAAAAAAATCATGTACACACGATTCAATGATAGGAAATGAAAAAAGGGGGCACGCGTCGAGATGTGTGCCAACATTTGAGATCGTTGCCCGTGGCGTTTCTATACGCTCAAATATGGAATCTCTGCGAACAAGATTGACCACGAGCGTTTGCGAAATTCTACTCGGAAAATTGACGTTGCGAAACCTCTATCAAGAGATCGTGTATTTTCCGACAAATCAGGCCGGAGTTATTTTTCCTTTCCCAAAAGTCGACTTTTCACATATCCTTAATAATGCGTATGTCGAATAACGTATGTCGAATAACGTATGTCGAAATTCAATTCTGATATCTTCACTTTCTGTATAAACTATACATATTATAAAAATTGTAGGAGCCATCTTTTGTGACAGATTTCGCTACCTTTTCACGCAACAAAGGGACTTTAACACGCCCATATACACGTGTTCTTCAAATAAATTATTTATAGCAATTAATCGATAGTTTAGTATGCATTTTCAGGTTATCGTGTTCGATATTTTTGATAATGCATTCGGGAATAATTCATCGCTGCTGGGTATGAAAAAAAACCTGAATAAATAACCTATTTTATATATAACTCATTGCTGAGGATAGCGAATTTTCTTTTGCAACTCGATTGCGACACCCGGCGTGCATCGTAAACGATTAACGTGCAATTTTATCATTTATTTACTAGCACACGACGAATCAATGTATATTTTCTACTGTCTCATCTTTTTCTCAATAAGCCACTCCGAAAAATATGCGACACCGTGCGTTTATGATCCAGCGCTGTCATGAAAATTGATAAAAATAAAGGTTAAACCTTTCGTTTTTTGATAAATTAAATTGTAAATATTTTATTTCAGCGTAAAATTATGATTACGTAAAATGTACATGAGGAAATTTATTCCGCTGGCGATTGTTCTCCCATATATGTATACATATATGCGCGTATATAAAAAAGGAAAACTTTGTCGAATCGGCCGCGCCGAAAATAATGTCCTTCGTTCGGAAAGCGCTAATTAACGCGTTAAATGAACAGTTAGACACCGAATCAACATCCGAACTCGACGGTGCGGTTTTATGTTCGACGATTTTCGAACATAATATATTTTTGCCTCGTTGTTATGCACTGTCCACTAATCTCCCGTGCAAACGAACGTTTTGTTGTGCAAATACATATATGGTACATAAAATCTTGGAATTTGGGCTCTTGGAGAAAATGGGATGTGAAAGGCTTCGAATATGGGATGAATGAGAAAAATGTTTTTCATCAGGGGCGATCGTTGCGAAAGGAAATACAATAAAATATTTTGAGATTAAATTGAGCGTATGAACGAAACGATTTTAACCAGATTATCGAAGGCACACACACTGATGCGTTTTTATTTAGCAAAAAAGTCGAGTCGCGATTGAAAGACACGTGTGTACTATATTTGCATTGTTGAAAGAGTTGAGCCATGGAGGACCTTGGTCCGATCGTCACAAAGGACTCGAGCGGAGTCACGTTGTTCATCGTATCGAGTATACACACTTGTGCCCGATGCATCTCGAATGCGAATAGGTTACACGAGTTGTTGAACTCGCCGTACAAAAACCCAGTATGCAATAATGATTAAACGCGCGATATTCTCTTTTTATTCACGTTTCAAAATAGTACGCTACGCTCGAGCTCCTTTTGCGGAGGCTTCGAGATCTTTCGCGCACGGCGTCGGGACGAAACGACATAAACTTTAAGAGAATAACGCTGAAGCGAGATCGAAAAAAGTTCTGCTTTCCGGCGCTGCTTCGTTCCTTTTACACTATTTTATCATGGCCTGTGTTCAATCGAGAATACTCAAATATATATATACACATATATGAGATTTATTTATAAATACGCGACAATTTTGTGACAAGAAAAACGTATCACTATGTAAAACATTATATAATACGTGCACATGTACGACGCACGATTTCATCCAGGGCGTTCAGGGCGATTCTGCGATAAATACATACGCATAGGTTAAAAAGTATATAACCTGCTCTATTATTTATTCTGATTACAGACGAGAGGAACTGCACGCACCCATGAAAGCAGGAAAATATCCATAAAATTCCAAATTCTTGGATCGATCTTTTAAAAACGCTCATGCGGTTGCTTGAAGTGAATGCTCTACTCTTATTGGCATACACCCATAACGAAGTTTCAAAGTTATTATTTTGTTATTTGTACAAAAGTTATGATTTTCGTATTCTTTTTCGGAATAAGAAGAAAAAGAGTAAAAAAATATATGTATATACACATATATATATATATATATATATATATATCTTTCCACATTTATACGTGTTGTAAAAAGATTTTTAAAAAACCATTTTTACTTACGTAGACGAATTTTTATATTTATTATTCTAGAACAATTGTTTAATTACGAAATTGCTAAAATTATATTTATGATAATGTTATATTGCACAAATCGATTTTTCTTCATTCAACATTTCGACACGATGGCGCTACGGTTTAGCGGTAATTTTGGATCTGCGGTATCGACGTCAAGTAAAATAGAAAATCGTAGTACCGATATTTGGTAAGAGCGAAATTTGTAGCATCGACCAAGCGAAGGGTCACTCTCTCTCGACAACGCGATTTTCGTAACGCCACCGCTAAATTCTCAATTGCCAGTTCCTTGTGATCACCCGAGACTCAAGGATCGGAGATCTGGCTCATTTGCGCCTTTCTTTCCCTCTCCGCGACGACGCGCGTTACCCGTTGTTTTTACAGTTCCCTCAATAACTGTGTTACGCTCTCGCGGTTTCCCCGTGATTTCCTCCGCGGCAAGGATTACTTTGCGAGCGTCGGCCCGGACGGTTCGAGCTCCTGTCGCTCGTCGCGCGCGTCAATACGCTCCGAAAACGGAAAAAAGCATGAAATATAATCCAAACAAAACGTAAACACGAGTGGGACGGTGACGAAAGAGGAAAACAAAGTGTGATTGCATATTAGCGATAAGCGTGCAAGCTGAAGAAAGATGGCGAAACGTCGACGGATTGCATTCGCGTCGCTCCCTCGCGACTGTCAGCCGGTACAGTAAGAACGGGCTCTAAGCTCTGCGATTATCCGCGTCCGTGTGTGCGTCATGTGCCGGCAGCGCGCTTTATCTTTTTTCCTTTTCGACGAGTGATCGCATGAATGACAATTGGTGAATCGAGCACGATGGGCGCCCGGGCTTTTCAAACGGACTGAGAGCGCGCTTTGGCCAACACGAAAATAAAGAAAAAAAAAAGAACGTCAGCAGTGACGCAAGAAAAATCTTGTCTCTCGGTGAGCAACTGGCGAAATATCCCGTGATTCTCGGATCTAAAAGTGGATACAACGATATGAGAAGAGGAAACAAGTGACGAGGGTGCTGGTGGGAGGAGATACCGAAAAATCGCGGGACATCGTGTGATTTCGTTATTTCTCTTTTTTTGTTTTTACTATTCGTTGCTCCCTCGAGCGAGCGGTCAGTGGCGAATGTCTCGCGGTGAGTCGCGGAACCGACGGAGAGACGGAGCGTCGAGTTTTTCGTGTTTCCTTCAGACCTCTCCGCTTCCCCTAACAATTCCCCTCCCGCGTATCGGTGTGCGTCACACGCGACACGACCGCCGACGTCTTCTCACTCGCGAGCATGCAGTGTCTCGATAAAAGAGCCAAACTCAACGTGCGATAACAATAAACACACGGTGTTGTTGAAGCTGCGCTACCCGTGTTTTTCGTCCTCGCATCGTTGTCATGACTGAACGCGCGGACGTCCTATAACGCTCTCTCTATCTCTTCCCCTCCCCGCCCCCACCCTCACCGCCCCATCCATCTCCTTCTCCTCCACCCCGCGATCAGTTTTTGTTATTTCGTCACATGTACGCATAAAGATTGCGTCTCCGATCCCCGACACGGCGAGACTCATTCGTGTACACGATCAATATCGATTTTCTCAAAGTTTATCAATGGTGAGTGTACTCGACGTAATATGCGTTATCTCGTTATGAAAAATGGTACGATTATCGCACAGCTTGCGCAATGTGTGTATACATATAGATAATACACGTATAGTAAAAAGTCGAATTGATGCGTCGGTTGTACGGAAATGTAACGGAAATTTCATAATATCCGTTCTGATCCGCTCCGCCGGTGAGACTGGCCAATCGCGGAGCGACAAATTTTCAGCAATTTTTCGCTCATCGTTGTTTGTCTTTTGAATCCTCGGACGAGTACGCTCAGCGCGGGGATTCGCGAGAACGAGAAAAAACGAGGACGAAAATCAATGTTTTTCGACAATAACTCATGGCGAGAATACAAATATTGATTCTTCGTACCGGGGCTGCGCAAATTAATTTTTTAACGACTCGAAAGAGAATAATAACCGTCGATAACTGTTTGACACAGGCGTTGTTGCTAAAGAATCGTATACATATGTGGTTCTGACTGAAACTCGCAAAGCGAGTTACACATTCGATCTGACGAGTGACGTCATTTTAACTCTGAGATACATATATGTTTCATATATGTAGTTTTCTGCACACAAGTTATTCAGTCGACGAGCGAATGTCGTTCGGCAAGCTCGAAAATGAATGCGTGTGATACAAATAAGGTTAAAACTCGTTTTTCTGATGCGGGGGGACGAGGAACAACAAACAAAGGGGCTTCGGCGTACTTTTTATTCTGTTTTCTGCTTAACAACGTTGACAGCAGAGACGTGTCGATACATTATAGCCATCGTCTCTCGGTCAATGAAGATGAAGGATTAAAAATGAAGGTATATAGCCGTAAATAATATACCGTTGAGTAGGTCAAACAATAAGAGCGTGTAATGCATAGGCAGACGTTGTGAAACCTCGCGCGCCGGGCACATATCAATTTCTTCACCTTTTGTCTCCGCTCTCTTTCTCGATAACAACCACACGGGCTCTCCAGAATTATTGTCAATTATTTCGCGCCTATTCCGATCGCTTTTTTGTAGGCAAATACTTTATTAACAATTGTTCTAAACAATTTTTCATGAAAATATATTTTTTTCTAGGTTATATACCCAGTCTCTCATGGAGACTTGTGCGAAATTTTAATTATCACAATTTTACAAAAAGGTAAATCAATAAATAGAAGACACAAAAAATCGAAAATTTGTGCATGATTGTCTAATTGACAATAAGTTTATTAAGAAATACTGTAACTTTTTTTGAAAAAATCGAAAAAAATAATTGTCCTCTCAATTGCTAGTCTCGTTGAAAATGTAACCTTTCAATTTTCTTTTTACGTTTTTTACGTATTTCACATAATAAGAATGATAATATAAAATGAGTAATATAATTTCTTAATGCACACAGATAACGTATAATTTACGTATATATTTTCAATCCCCATATAGTCGATTTGATTAAAAAGAATTGTTCGAATTGCCTGAAAAGTGTATATAGATAATTAGGAATGGAACCTCTGACGCTCTCGTTGACAGAGAGCGTCCTGAACACCTTTTCAGCACGGTGTAGTATAGATTTTGAGACGAGCACGAGCGAGGCTTTCTTCCCGGTAGAGAGCCCACCGGGAAATATCGAAAATCGATCGAAGAAATTGAAACCGTGCACTCATCGAGCTCCTTTCAGTTTCACACTTCATTTGAATTTACAGTTGATTAATTCACATGCGTTGGGGTACGGAATCGCCAGCTTTCCGAAGCACTCGAAGGAGAAGAGAGTGCGCAAACACGCGGTTTCATTAACGAATGAGAATAAAAATGAGCAAGCATCAACTTCAACTTTTCTTCGTTTTTGTTTTTTTTTTACTCAATGATCCAATTATGCACGTTCGGCCACGAATTTCTTCAGCGTCTGTTCTAGAGCACAAGGCAAATAGGGGACACCGCGAGAACCACCTGACCCGCTAAAAATAGTCGAAGCACCTCTCACTTCCCGACTTTGCGATATCACCTTCTTCGTGCAACTATATAACTCCCTGCTCGCCGGATGCGGAAGAGAGACGACAAAAAGTCCTCGGCGGTCCTCGGAGGAGGCCCGCCAGCTCCGTTTCTCTATTAAACGATCACTCAATATTTATGAAATATTCAATAATTCTAACAACTCCTCCAAATATCAGTTTTCTCGCTTCGGTACTATAAATCACCAAATAACATTTCTAATAGTTCAAAACTTGTGTTAAAGTTATAATTTGAGTCTGGGAAAAATATTCTCATGGAATTTGTTTGTTCAACTCCCAACATATACCAGTGCAGTAATTGATCAATATTCGAATTGGAATACTTTTGAGGGTGATCCTCGGTGCGATACACAAGAAAGAAAGGAATAAGAAAAATTGCACGGATCCATCGTCTAGATTGAAAACACCGACGGTGCGATACGCAATGAAGGACATTTCCTTTTTTTTTTTCATTGCTTATTATTTTTGACTCGGGTCGAAGAGCATCAAGGTTGAATTTTCTTTTCACGAACTTCTGAATGCTGTATCCTGTCACTCGGGAGATCGGATAAGTTTTGAAAGCTCCGAGCAATCGATTTTCAACTTTTAGTCGGAAAAGTTCAATTTTCACGTACGCGCTGAGATGTCGAACGGTATCCGGCGACGAGCGAGATAAATTGACGTCTCCATGGACGGAACTTCCGGGGTTAACCTCAAAACGTCACGTTATCCAGAGTTCCTCACAATAAGTCCGAGCGAAACTCATTTTACGTAGAAAATGTATACGATGAAAGAATTTTGAAAAATTTCATTGTCCAGTTTGGCGATATATAACAATAAAAATTTTTTTTCTAAATATATCACGTAAAGCGTGTATGTACTAAAGGAAATGTCAAAACAATTCTCAACACAGTTGCTATTTTTTTTTTCATTTCTATTCGGATTCCCTTTTTTTCGTATTTTATTTAAAATTTAAGAAATTTCATGTTTTTGGAATTTGGTTTATAAATTGATGTTTGAAACTTTTGTATATAGCCACCGAGCACGAAAATTTTCTCAACTCTTTCACTATTTTTCTGAATAAAGAGAGTAGATGCGCCGAGACGAGTTTTGTAAGCGGTTTCTGTTTGTAAAAAATGACGAGCAGGTGAAGCAGCAGAAAATCGTTCGCAATGCCGGGGGACCACCGAAAGTACCGGCGGTCGTCATTTCCGTTTCCGGAAAGTCAAGGAAGTGTGCCGCGCTCAACATTCGTAAAAGACTCGCAGGTACATGAATACATGAAGCGGATATTTCTCGTACGTGCTCGACCTCGTTTCATCAAACGAGATTTATAGATAAAATAATCATGATTTTCGATCCTCAAGTCTGGCTAATTTTTCTTTTGCGCAATAAACTAACAAATTGGGAACCGATTAATCACTCTGCTTTCCACTCGATCGATTACGCATTCCGCAAATAAAAAATAAATTCACAATTACCACCTATTTTCCCAGCGTTTCGTGATCACGTGTTCTTTTTTCTTCTATTTTTGCATGTTAGCTCAGAACTGTGACTAATTCAACAATTGTGATTATAAAATAACCCCAGTTTCGTTGATTGTCAGGATTTTACTTTTACCGCGATAATACTTCTCATCGCAGTGACGATATTTTATAATAAAACGTTCGCAATAAAAGTACAACCTTGAAAATAACGAGTCTTGATCAGCTCACGTTTCTACGATTTTTCTCCTCTTTCCGAGACTGGACAAATAAACATATCTTTATCAGAGAAACAAACGCGATTCGCGCTACAGACTTTTGGATTTGTCTTCGGCGAGGAATACATTTTCCCGAGGGTGCCAAATCTTTGAAAAAGCTCGAATAAATTCTTC
This sequence comes from Cremastinae sp. A BG-2022a, assembly GCA_030522545.1. Lineage (NCBI taxonomy): Eukaryota > Metazoa > Arthropoda > Insecta > Hymenoptera > Ichneumonidae > Cremastinae sp. A BG-2022a. The sequence continues at coordinate 12,055 of JAPYYW010000402.1, read as the reverse complement.
AGTAAATCATAAAAAGTGTATATTAGTGTTTATTTAAAATAAATAAGGAACGCTGTGTATCTTATTGGATATGATGTTATTATACGGAACAACAATGACGTCGAAGTCATGTTCAAATGGTACCATCATGTGACACACGAGTGAGAGAGAGAGAGAGACGAAAAGTCGATACACGGTTTTCTTCAAATTGGTCAATATTTTGGAAAAAGAAGTGAGTTAGACCTTATTTTCCGTTGAAAGCGGAATAACGCCTATTAATTTTCATCGAAAAGTCTATTTCCTGCTCAGAAATAATCGTGTAGTAGGATTTTTATCGATCGGACAATTCGGAGCAATGCTTCGAAATTAATCACGTGCATTGATATTTCGACAAATTCCAAAATTCAGTAAATTTTTTGCTACTTATCTGCGTCGGCTGCTGTTTAAATGTTATTCCGCAATTATGAACATTTAAATCTTTAAGCATTGTAAATTTCATTTTGACCTTAATCTATTTTCGAAATTTTATCGAAATTCAAAGCTTTATTTTTGAGTGAAAATATTTTTGAACTAAAGCTTCTTTCGTAGATTACACATGGCCTTGTGTGGATACTTGTTTTCGGAAGTTTAATTATCACTATTTTACATCGCGCACACCTATTTAACTATAGCTGTCAAGTATTCAGTACGACCAGTCTCTATGTACGGTCGGTAAATAGTGTATTTTTCGTATCACCCTTACGAAACGTAGTTTATCAACGAAAATCAAAAATTCATGTTATTCTTTTTTTTTTAATTATTTTTAACGCTGTTATAAACAATTAATATTTGCAAATTTTCGATTTGCACTTTCATCGAGTTTATAAACTTCAATTTGACTTTTTTTTTAATTTTTGGAAGGTTTTAATTATTTACTTGTGGGATTTGCAATATTTTTTTAAAATCTTATAGTAAACAGCAAGGCAGATATTTTCATCGATGCGTGTTGTATCGTTAATTCTTCGATAATTTGGTTACGACTCCAAATCAAAAGTTCACTCCTGTATTTGTAACTCGGTCGAGTTTTCCCTCTTCAATATATCTGCGACGTAAAAAAACACCATGAAAAAAAAATGCGATAGACTAGAACCAATAGAGATGACGTGCAAAATCTAAAATTGTATATAGTACAAGAGACTGTGTCGATAGAGCTTTTCGTAACAAAATACTACTTTCTTGGTGAGAAACATCGCACAAACTAAATTATTTCTCACGAATTTTACGCACTAGTCGTGATAATATATAAATAAATGTCGATAGTATGCATTGTTTAAAAAGAAATAACCGAAGCTGCGTATTTTCTTTCATTAAACGACTTTTATTTGAATTAAAAGACGTAAAAATGCACAAACCTGATAATCGAATGAATAATGTTAATTAGGTGAAAAAAAATGTAATTTCAGTATTGAGAATGTTGTCACAAAAGCATCCGGAAGTTGAGACGGAGAGCGAGCCCGGGGCGGGAAGTTCGAAGGGCGGGGGAGGCAGAAGCGACAACGGGGCGATCACGCCTGGAATTTACACGAACGGTGACGGGTCCAAGGAATTTCTATCGACCGGAAGGACCGGACGCAGAAACGCGATGCCTGACATACTCGGTCATCACGTCGACATGGGCACCGCCGACCTGTCTACGAGACTCGAAGCTCTCACGACCGAGCCCCCCAATGGTTAAAAAAATAGTATATACAATAATATCATCATATGTATCTGCAACATGCACAAATTGTTTCATTTATTCATTGAATATGATGAAATTTTGAAAAAATCATTCATTTTTCGTGATTCTTTTCAATAATAATAGTATTAGGAAAAATAGGATAAATGAAGGTAGTTGATAAATCTGTTTTCTTATTTTTAGAACAACCAGGCACGAGCGGTCTCGGCCAGAGCGGAGCTTCTACCTCTCAACAGATGGGCTGAAGAGGAAGTTGGAAGAGAATAAAAAAGAAAACACAGGACTTTCGATGAAAGGCGAATGTGGCGCGAGGGAGTCGCGTTAGTTTCGTAGATCCGTCGAAGAGAAACCGAGGCCGGGAAATTTGATGGCCGGAAAACACGAGGAAGGTCATCGTAATTATTGAACTCTCTGTCGGGGACGAATTAACGCGAGGATCCGTTTACGTTCTCGAACTCACGGCTCCGATCTTATTGTATATCTGTAAATAACAAGTTGAATAGTTAATACATGCCGGCAGCCGTGACGTCATGACAATTATAAAGACACGACGAGCGAGTGAATGAGCACACACTCATACATATATGTATATATTTTTTTCTAAAACGTAAAGAATATCGTGACAAGCTTTTTTTTTACTAAAAATTATGAAAATCACGGTAAAACATGCTGAAAACCAAGTAAACGCGAATGCAGGACTCACTTTGGAATTGGAAAAAATTTGCCAATGGAAGTGACAACTAGATAGATAAACTTTTTCGTTTTATAGAGAACAAGCAGGTTTAGATTACTTCCTCCACGAGGTATATTTTAAATGTAGATCAAAGTTGTAGATGAAAAGTTAGATGAAAAAGTTGGTGTGATATCAGTAATTTTTTTTTAGACGAGCAAAGCAAATGAAACTCTACTCTGAGCACTGGACGTACATTCGATACTTTGGCAACGAATTTTACGATCGAGTGCTTCGTTTGCGGTTTTTCGCCGCAAACCAAGTACTTGTGTTCACAATGCTGATAAAGCCAGGACTGACCTTCCTCTTTTTCTGATTTTATTTGTCGTAGTAAACTAGGTTCCTTTCGTTCACGGTTTTCATCAGTACCAACATTAAGAAGATCATCCTTGTGAATTGTTGTTGTTTCTGTTCACGTGTTTTTCCACAGTTTTTGAGAGCAGTTTTTATTTTCTTTTATCTTTCGACAAAATTCTCAATAAGAACAACACGAAGAGTATTTTCGTCTTGTTCTGTTGAAAATTCCTACAAATGCTGGTGTTAAAAAGAACAACGCCTATTTTCGTGGTAGAGATAAGTTCTTCTCAACGATTTGTGACGACGAATCGTGTTTCCGATAAAGTTCATTTTCCATAGACGCGATTAATCTTCTGAGTATTATTATTCATTATGTCATTATTATATTGATTCCTATTTTTTTTTGATTGTGATGACGAAGCGGTCTGCTCTCGATAGGTGATGTTGAGAAAAGAGTACAAATTTTCGCTGAAATTTGAACTCTGGCCCACCGAATTGCTGGCAAAATGATTTATCCTCTAAGCTTTGACCGATCACTACTGTTCTCTCGTTCGTTCGATCCTAACTTCTGGGCCGTCCCAGGACTGTCTATACTTAATAGCAATTAATTTTTAAGGCTTGTGACCTCTTCGATCGATCATTTTTTTTTGCATTCGAACGACGCGAGTAGAAAAGTTTCGAAAAACTTTTAGTCTGATCTTTTTACTTTTTTTTTCTTTTTAGTCCCAACTAATTTTTTTTTTCACTTGTTCACGTACTTATGCGAAAGATGATATTCTCAAATTTATAAAACGCGTTGCGAAACGATCGTGACATTTTTCACGTTGATGCTGAAATTTCAGGGTGAGCTTCTCGATGAGGAAAAAAAAATCTCAGAGATTAAGACTAATTAATGCCTGAGCAATCTGGAGTAGCGTCACACAAGTTATTGCCTGCTCGGCTTAACTTCACTCCCTATTGATCGTGATAGCAAACAGAGCGACCTCTTGGCTACTCTTGCCACATCGACTTTTCTATCTTTAATGCCAGCCTCTAACAAGTTTTTTTTTCCCCGCGACAATTTTTTTTTTTTTCAATTTCAACGTCTAATCGATACGCGTTTCACAACCCGATCCAATTTTTCTCACAGCCTGAAAAACCACGATTATTTTTAGAAAAGTATGCAAAGTTCGAGTGACCTGGTTGAATGTACTTTGATCGATTCGTTTGAGGAACTCATCCAATTTTCTTCATTCAACGATACTTCTGTAAGAGAAAAGATTCTCGAATTAGGATATGAGTGTCATATTCATTTTTTAAAATTTTTTTACTTTTATTCAGCAAAATAATCTCGACTCTGTGAAAGGTTGTAGCAAAAAATGAGAACCTTTTTTTAGACGTGTCACTTCAAGGATAATCGTTTTCAGCAGGAGCGTGTGCGTCCGAATGACGTAATCACAAAATTAGTCTATTCACAAAATATCTGAACTCGAAATAATTTGACGACCTTGATAAACAAGTAAGACGATGTTTGTGACATTTTTTTTAGGAAAATCTACATACATGACAAATTAACATGACACTGATATATCTCTCCAATTTTTCATTCATTTTGCGATAACAGCGAGTTAATTAAGGCAAAAGAAAAAAATGTATTTTTAAAAAAGTTATTGACTCTCTTTTGTTTCCATTATTATTAATGAGCGAATTCGCGAAAAAATCTAACGCGACGTGACTATTTGTGGGAAGTATGCACACTGTATTATATATAGGGAAATAAATGTAAAAAAGTGATAGTGGGGGAAAGAAAATAACAAGGATGAAGGTTGTATAAACTGTTTGTAAAGACGATCAGAAAAATTTGGTCGATTCTAGTCAATCAAGAAAAGAAGGGGACAAGAGCGTCCGCTGTGAGATCGCGGTCAAACGTTATTCAACCATGAGACAAGGAGAATTATGTAAATCGCTCCGATACGAATATTGTTTAGAAGTTAAGGACGCTGGCAACAATAAGTGTCGTGATCAGCGTCAATTCGATAATAATGTTCGAAGGGAGGAAAACGAGGCTAGTATATCGGACAAATATTTGAGTAAGAAATAATAAAAATCACTTTTTTCACAAAGTATCTTGTGGATGTTTACCGCTCGAGAGCTTCGTGTTGCGTATGAGCTACGAAACACGGGTGTTTCTGCACAAATCCGAAGGAAGCCAAAAGTTTAATAATGAAAGATAAATATTGGAAATAAATGGATAAACGAAATTTATAACGTTTTACTCGTCTCTGGGGCGAATTTTTGTATTCTTCGGAGGGGGGGGGGGGGCTGACCTCTCCGCCAAGAATATATAATTGTACCGGTGTTAAATTGTGATGCAAAATAAAAATCTTTTTATATGTAGATTCGACATTTTTTCGTTCACGTTCGCCATCATCGCGCTGTAAATCACTGAAAGAAATTATGTTTCCATCGAGAAGAGCTTTTTAATAAACCTCGCGCGATATCGTTCGACGCTTCTACAAGGGGCGCGTTATTAAAATTCTTCTTTGATGGACGTCCCTATTGTTTGAACTACAAAGTTTATCCGTCGTCACAGGACGCACGAGTTTTACAACAATGCTCGCCGAGCCGCGTCATATACTTTATACAAATATTACCAGTGAGAATAGAAAACGATTTTCAAGAGAATTTCAATCTCCCTCAACACCAACAAAGCTTTATTGCACATTATTGATATTTACTCAATTCGTGCAGTATCGCGACCACGTGCTACGTCCCTCTTTGATTTTATTATCAAGAATTCACATACGGAGAGAATATTGTAATCATTTTTTTTTCCATTTTAAGATAAGGGTTTGGAAAAATTTAAAAATTTTTCATACAATTTGGGAGATTTTTTAAATCGCACTTCTGATCCTTGTGCGTAATAAAAATTATTACGCGTTCTGTAATAATAATAATAATTTACCCTTAATTAAGCACGATCGTGTAGAAATTTATCGATCGATTGGCTCGCGAAACAATATTATTTCCGATATTGTTTCTGTAATTTGCTGTAAGCATTAGAAAATGCAGGGGCCAAGGAGAGCTTTGACTGACGCACTGTTTACGCGAACTGCTTCGTTAAGCTCGCGCAATTAATTATTCAAAGGGGTGACTATACGTCAATACTGATATAACGACGGATATCCTTGTTTTTTTACCATACAACTCTCCAGCATGTCTCTTAATCTGAAATAACGCAAATTCATACGTCAATACTTGGCGAATCCTCGACGAAATTCTCAGTAAAATATTCCACAAAGAGTGCTCCATACCCTTTATTATTTCTAATTTTATTTAAACGATGCTACATTCAATTAGCGATAAACGAAGATTCGATGAAATACCGTATGTTATTTCGATAGCGATCTACTCGAAAATTTATTTTTCCACGTCGCGTGATCTTGCGGATCGCTTTTTGTTTTTATTGTTTCTAAAATATCCAGCGTACTCGTATCCATAAATGTATCTTAATCGAGATCGTCCTTTTTTTATAAATACAGTTTTGCGATGAAAAACTAACGGTTCGTGATGTGAAGTATATGCTCAACATCTAGTACGCCAACTGTCTCGTGACGAAAACATTTTCATTCTTATTATATACGTACGTACTACGTAGACAAAACGTACCTTGCAACCGAGGTACACATGTCATTTACGTGTCGTGCGAGATTAATCGCAATTCCTCTCTCTCTCTCTCGCTTGTTTTGCTACGTGCGTGAAAACAAGCCTCGAACGCTCAATCGCTTGCGACCCTTCAGTCCTTCTTTTTCGCCTTTTCTATACGGGGTATACTCATCGTTTATCCTCTGCCGATGCTCGTAAAAACAACGTAAAAACAAATTGTTCCATGCGGATGTTGAAAAATTCGAGTTATTCTGGAAAACTCCCGAAAACGTTATCCGGAAGTTTCGGCGATGAGACACTTTTGATGCTTCCGTTCCGTACGCGATCTCGAGAATGATGAGTTATTCGGAGCAGGCCGGAAGCGCCAAAACCGAAACACGGCTCATCGTTCCACTTTCACCGTGGACCCTCTTCTATCAGCAATCTCCTGCAGTCCACATCAAGCAAGTATCAATTAATTATGCAATATTATATTTTTGCGTTATTCGAGCTTTTACATAATTTCCTTTATTTTCATTTAAAATATTATTATACAAGTACACACGTTACACAATCTTATTTATATAATTTAAATTTTCTTTAAATATGTACTTTATGTATATCTATCCTCGCCTTATTTATTTATCTCTTATTAATATTATTTAGCTATTAATCCTTATTTTATTTCTTCTTATAATGCGCATTGAAAGGAAAAAAAGAGCTTCTTCATTCTTAAAGATTTTAAACACGATTTCACGCTATTTATCGAACGGTGATGAAATTTACCAGAGCGTTATTTCATTTGAAAATAGCTTTATTTTCGCTGCCGAGTAATAAGAGATTTTGTTGGATGTTTATCTTCTTCCTGAGTCATCGCCGCAGTGACGATTCGATCGGAATAACTGATGGAGTAATGCGGAGCAGACTGCGGGATGGAGAGTAAAATTTTCCCTGCGCTCTGCGAAAGCTCGTGCGAAAACTTACAATAGTGTATCCGGTGAGCGAGGCCTCTTATTGGACTTTCTCTGTTTACAAAGCACCATCCAATGTTTCTCTCCGTCCTCGAGCTTTTTATCACCGGCCTCTCTGATGGTACTCGAGAATAACGAGTTCTGCCCGACGATCTGATCGAACGCGCGACCCACCCCGCCGTTGCAGTTTTGCGCTGGAATTTCGCGGACGAACAACTCCCGAGGCTTTTCACTCGCTTTTTATTTTTACAATTGCAACATCAACATCATATTATATCATATGGCTCCTTAGTCCAAGCGACTTTTTAACTTACCCCTATGCCATACTCTCGTCTTTATGTCGTTCAACATTCGAGGTACATTTTTTTTTATTATTTCGTTACTAGAGACATGTCAACAATAAAATCTCTTATCTAAACTCAATCGGTTTTCATATAATATATGCATAAAAAATATAAATAATATGTTTCCATAATTATGTCGTTGAAAATTCAAAGTACTTTTTCTTGCACTCAATAATTGGTGTATAAAGATCTCATGCATGTATAAGAAAAAATTCATTACAAAATAGTTGCAATAATATAAAGCAGGGGATTATTTAGGGAGTTAATGGCAAGATATTTTGAACTGAATTGTTTTTTCTTCTGCGATTATATATTATCTTCAGAGAAGTGAATAAGCCTGATTCGGAATTAGGAAGGTACGACGCGAAGACTGAGGTGCTTTCGAATAAAAGTAAGTTATACGAAAAACTTGCATTTGGAAGATAGAAGTTATCGAGATATTTATTGAAATTCGTTCAGTGACGACTCGAGTTCTGAGCTCGACCGGCGGTAATTTCGTGCAGACGAAGGACAGTCTCCACGCCGCGTTGAGGCCGATAATCACGTTGGCCCAGTGTTTCGCCGTCTTCCCGGTGAGCGGAGTCAACAAGCCGGACGCTTCGTATCTGAGGTAAGCAGAGCAGATACTTTCGAACCCGACTTTGCCAGATATTATAATTATTTTACCGCAAGTCCAATTATTATACCCAGATTCACATGGAGAAGCTTCAAGATTTTGTACTGCTCTTTGTCCCTCCTCGGCTCCATTACTCTCGTCGTTTGCAGCGTTTTGCGCCTCATGACGACGGGAATAACTTCCCCGAAAATGAGTGAGATCCATTTTATCTTTTATTTTTTACCATATTTCTTTTAAAAGCTATATTGATTCTTCAAACATTTCATTATGCATGTCTTTTTTATTTCAACGATTATGCATTTTGTTCAAAATTAAAATTAAACACAGTCATACATAGTATTTTAATGTCGATTATGTTGAAAAAGCATCTCTGGTCTTTGTGGGAACGTCCTTCATGACGAATTTTCTCTTTCTTCGTCTCGCGATGAATTGGCCGTTCTTCGCGTCGTCCTGGGAGAAGGTCGAACGCGAATTGGCTCCTCGTCATCGTCGTGTCTCGAAATGGAGTCTCGCGACGAGGTTCAAAGTTATGACGGGAGTCGTGATGTTTCTTGCATTGCGTAAGTTTAACGTTTTACCTATTTTAACGCACATTATTCCAGCGAGGAAAAAAAAACACTTTTTACAGTGGAACACGGGCTTTCGATCGTCTCTGGATACGTGAGCGCCCTGAAATGCGCATCTCTTCGGGGCGACACCGACATCGTCGCGACTTACTTTCAGTCTCAATTTCCTCAAGTAAAGATTTTTTTTTTTAAATCAAGAAATAATTTTACACACAAATATGTAATTATTATACTATATATAAAAGAAAAAATAACACGTGAATAATAAACTTTAAATAATAATAATTGCAAATTTGTACATTAAATGTAGCTGCGTATAATGTATTTGTAAAAAAAAAATTATTTAAATTACAAACAGCATATAAATAAATATTTGTAAATAATTCAATGAAGGAGATAACAATTGGAAACAGGTATTCAATAGAACGGCGTACAGTCTCTGGAAGGGAATAATTGTCCAGTCGAGCAACGTTCTCAGCACGTTCTCGTGGAACTTTATGGATCTTTTTCTCATCCTGATAAGCAGCGCGCTGACCGATCAGTTCCGTCAGCTGAACGACCGTCTCTACTCCATAAGAGAAAAGGTAACAACATTGTCTTTTCTTTTGAGCGTTAATAAAATTCGTTATTTTTCTGAGGCAGGCAATGCCGGAGTGGTGGTGGGCCGAGGCGAGGACCGACTACAATCGCCTAGCTTCTCTCACGCGACAAGTCGACGCTTACATTTCCGGTATCGTTCTTCTATCCTTCGGCACGAATCTATGGTTTATCTGCATCCAACTGCTAAATTCCTTCAAGTATTTATCGAAGAAAGTTCTCGTTATTTATTTATTATCGCGTTACTTTTATTGTTACATTTTTGTTTTACATATAAAATTTTACGTACTTTTTTTTTAATGTGTAGTCTTCCAATATTTGTGAAATATATTTCATTTTTAATTAATGACACTTTTAAATGTTTTTACAAGTTTTTCATTTTATATATATGTATATATAGTTATAATTTGAATATTAAAGTAAGCAATTGTTTGTTTTTTCAGTCCTTTACCGAGCATCATGAAGACGATTTATTTCTGCTTCTCCTTTGGATTTCTTCTCTCCCGAGCATCCGCTGTCTCGCTGTCGGCCGCCGCCGTTCACGACGAGTCCTTACTCCCTGCGCCTATTTTGTACGGAGTATCTGGCTCGAGCTATTCGAACGAGGTACATTCCTCGATATTTCTTCCATTTAACATTATTTACGCTGCTATATTTTTGAAGAAGAAGAAAAGTGTTAAAAAAACACAAAACAAAAGAAACAAAAGCTTTTTCAAAAAATTCGAAAAGATTTTGGGCTAGTTGCTTCCTTTATTATTATTATTATTGCTATTATATCAATAATAAAATGAAAAAGTTTATTATCGCAGTAAAATTATTATTACTAAAATAATGATGGAATTCTCTTCAGGTTGTAAGATTCTTGATGCAAGTAACGACCGACAATATTGGCCTGACAGGGATGAAGTTTTTCTCGATAACGAGAAGTCTCGTCCTAACGGTAAGTGTTTTCGGAAAAATTTTCCCACTTTCAATCCTGAACTCCTCGCCTCTGACCAAATGAATTTCTATATCCAGGTAGCTGGAACAATCGTCACCTACGAGCTCGTCCTCGTTCAATTCAATGGCCTCCAGCCAGCCAATCCTTCCAACATAACTCATGCTTGCGAGGTGAAGTAAAATATATATTGCATTGAAGATAACCAGCTTGAAAACGAAACAAAATAAAAATAAAAATACTTCACAAATTCAAAGAATCTGTGTCCAAATGAAAATAATAACCACGCTTTGACACACAACACACAAAACTGCGTGATAATGACATCAATAATTTTATCAATAATAATAATAATAATAATCCTCAACAACAATAACAAAGTTATTTTTACATATAATAATAACCATAAATAAGATAATCATTACAAAATAAGGTCGCACTATTTTGCTTCACGATAAAAAAAAATTGGAAATTCGGTGACGTAGTGTGTTTTATTGTTTCAATAATTTCATGTTGTCGATGGTGCGAGTATTTTTATTTCTGTGTCGTTGAAAAAGTATTTCTTGAGCTTGCAGGATTGAAGTGTGTGATGATTTTGACAGCTGCGAGGTCACCGTCGATGTGTCACAGTTTGCAAGTTTTTGAAACAAATTTCTTACTTGATGCCGCATGCGTGAAAAACGATTGCGGACGAGCTAATATTTGGCAATGTTTCTTCGATTTTTCATTTCCTCTGTTTTAGCGCGACGTGGGAATGTGACGAGCCAACGGCGTGTCCTACTCGCGGAAAAAAGCTCACGCTCGCTATAACAAAGCTCTTTATTGCGCTCGCTGCGCCATTTTCCAGTGTGATTATATACCTTTGAAAGTCTAAATATCTGTGTCTCAATAACCACCCACGCAATGTAGGATCGTCAATTAAACGTAAAGTTATTATATGAAATTTTCTTATTTTTACGTTTTTGTAATGTGAATTTTATTATTTCAATGTAATATTCATTGATTTTTATGACGATAAATAGTATAGAAAAAATAATATCAAAGATTCGTAAAATTTAAGTGCATTATTGTAAAAATAAATGAAAAGACCCAGAGGGTGTCTCCCACCGAGGAGAAACAAAAGAACGATTATTACGGATAATAGTTTAATTATTTGTCCAATGCTGGACAGAATTGTCGCACATCGTCGCGGCTCTCGTCGAGTCGAGCGCGCGAAGGAAGGGAGAAGCGCGTAGGCACGGTTATACGTTATAAATTATGTATTTACTAGCAGGCTTCGCGCCCTCGCGGTAATACAAAAAATTATCCAAAATCCAGTTTTTTCGTTTATTCAATATGAATTCTTGAATTTCGCCCCAAATAATTAACATTTTCGTTATCTACGGGAAATTTCCGATCGAATAGGCTCTTAAAAACGAAAAAAAAAATTTCAAAAAATTTGGTCAATCTCACTGGGTCTCATGGACCCATGAAAATTTCAATTAGCAATATCTTTTTGTTTTCTTGACGAAATGAACTTTATAAAGTGTGATTTTTAAAGATTTTTGCAAAACAAAGCGAATGGCGCAAGGATCACGGTATTATATGAATTTTTTAAAAAGTTATGACATCCTGAAGATTTTTGAAAAAATGGAAAGGGGTATACCTGCAAAAATTCGCAAAAATTTTTGAATTTTT
>JAPYYW010000401.1:0-56660 GCA_030522545.1 Cremastinae sp. A BG-2022a | reverse complement strand
AAACGAAATTGTATGAAGTATACGCTTAGAATAATTGTAAAACATCAATTCAAACATGTTGAAACGGAAAAAGCGGCCGCGTTGCTGCTCGTATAAATATTAAACAGTGAAATCATTATCAAATCTATCTTACATAATTTACATTCATGAAAATGTTCTACTTATTTTTTCAAATATTTAATCGCTTGAACGATATTAAATGTTAAAATTGTTGAAAAAGTTTGATTAAGGATTCTAAATTGTACCAATTTATCATGAATAACTCACTTCTGCCAGAAACAGAGTATCCCCAGTTCGTCCTTCACTGCACAGTTTGATAAATATATCACTGGAGGTTTAAAAGATAAATACCTCATTCAAAGTTGACCGAACTTAGCATATTGTCTTTCTAGAAAATATTCAGTAACTTATACGAAACACCCCTTCAAGGAGGTACATGAAACGCGAGTTCAAAGCCAATCTTCTAAAACTTTAATAAACTTTCAATCGATAATTCCCATAATAAGAACAAGGATTATTATAAAAAGTAAAGAGCTCAATCAAATTTGCCAAGCACGTTCTTCTAAATCAAATATGAAAATAAACTAAAATAAAATTTAGGTGTATAGGATTTGCATAAATGCCTTTTTGTGCATAAGGATGCAGCTCTAATACTCGAAGACTGTCTATCTGGATTTTTTAAAATGCATTTTATATTTCACGTCAAAGGGGTTCTTGCACTATAGAAAGTTTCAAATGTTTTTTTTTCCTGTGTTGACTGATAGCAAAATCATCAAATTAAATTTTTTAAAGATGTGAACATTTTTCAATATTGTAGTAAAATGTTTTTAAAAATTTGATAAGGTTTGATAGTTTGATAATCGAAATATACAGCGTTAAAAATTTCGTTTCATGGAATAACCACCTTGATAATCATTATTACCAAATTTTATCAAGTTTCCTACTTTTTCATTAAGATTGATACCCTCCGTTAATTTGATCTCACTGTGTATTGATAAATTGAAAAAGTTTTTGGTTAGTTGTAAAAAATGACACAATAAGTATCTTTTTTACTGTCCATCTTCTCACCTTCGATTCTGGCTTATATATTACTGTATACTGTCGTCTTTTATTTATTTCTCATTCTAATCCTCATTTTTTGTTCATTTTCGTCCTAATTCCACATTATAAGGAGGATTTTCGTATCCTCTCGTATCCTTAATCGTGTTTATCCTGCCTGATCGGTTTCGCAAGCTCCAGCGAAATCTCGCACACCTGATTCAATTAAGAGCCCTCGCTCTCGCTCCCCCTCTCGAGAGTATCGAATCTTTGAGAAAGGAACCACGAGCGATACAAGCAAAAAAAGAAAACGTGAAAAACTTTTCAAATACTTATCGAATTATCCGGTTAATTTATTTCTTTTTCAAGTTTACCGAAACGTGGAAAAATATTTTACTTTTTTTCCTTATCGAGCGAAGCGATGAGAAAGAGCTTCGAACCGCTACATCGATGCTTAGGAATAAAGAAAAAAAAACAAACTTTCGCACTTCTCGCGTGAAATTTCAAAGAAACAATCTACAACTTTTTCTACACTTCGTTTTCGTTCCAACTTATTTTCCAGTCTATCGAAGCTAAAGTTTTCCAAGCGTTTTTCCGTTTCTCCCGCTTTTCATTTATTTATTGAAAATTCATTTATTTATATATATATATATATAAAAAACGCAAAAGCGGAATTTTCTGCCAAGATTTTCGAAACATTCGAAGCACGTGGAAAACCTAAATGTTTGAAAGAAAAGTTTTTCCCGAATAACCCCGGGATAAGAATATTTCCGAGAGGGATTTTTCCTCTCGAGAAGTTTCCTCGATATCGTTTATTTACTATTTTTTTTAATTTCGTTTGATACCCCAGGAAGATGTTCTCGGGAAAAACTCGTCTCGCGTCATTATTTCTCGTTCGCTGTATTTTCATTGAATTTTTTTTTTTCACTCGTTGAGGTTTTTCTTCACGAACGAAGCTAATGGCGTCTTCACGAGGTTATGTCGCTCTGTAAAATTTTGATAACGAGATCAGGGCTGACGCCCTCTCCCTCCTCGAGCCTGCCTTCCCTATATTTTTGCTATTGTCGTTTTTTCCGTTACCTTTTCTCCACTCTTGCGTACTCTTGAAAATAATGACAAGGAAAGCATTTTGCTCTTTTTTCATGGACAACCGTGAAAAATTTTGCATTTACGTCGAAACAAGAATTTTTCTCCGCCGCGAACAAAGTCCCGATCTTTCGGTGCAGCACGTGTTTCGTCCATTAAATCAGAGAAGTCAATATATTCCGCTTCGCACACGTGTTTCTTATTTCCGCGAATAAAACTTTGAGACGCGAAGAAATGAAGGCTTTTCCTTCTTCGCAAAGGGATTTATTCGAGAAAAAACATTTGCGCGATGAGGCTCAGAAGTATCGTGCTTCATAAAATTTTAATTCTGTCTGATCGAAAATGAGGAAAATAATAATGCGTATACCCGGGAGTATTCGAAGAATAATGATTCCAGCTCAGGGGAGCGGGCACTGCGTGTATTATTTTGGCAAAGAAAAGTAATAAATCGGCGTTGTTAGGAGTAATTAGGTTCGTAACGTGTTCCGGTGCTCCTCGTGAGAAGCAATTTATCAGAGAGGACGATCAGGAGGGGGGGGGATAACATCCCATACTGACGATTTTTTTGCCTCGTCACTGAGCACTTTTCTTCATCGATGAACTCTCACTCCTCTCTTGCCCCTGCTCTTCTTTTTCTCTCCCTCTCTCGCCGTGTATCTTTTTTCTCGGATAAAACGATGTCTTATTACCAAGTCTGTATGTATTTACGAAATATTATGTTTTCGTGCGAGAACGAGGATTTCAAGAAAAATCGATAGCCAGCCCCTTTTGTCATTCACATTGTCACCGTTACCAGACTCTTCTGCCCCTCCCTTATTTCTCCCTTCTCGATACATGATCCTGTGTCCCATAAGGTATATGCCCTTAAAAAACTTCCCTCTACGAGATAACAAATTTCTTGTATTTTTTTTTAAAGAGCATATAGTGGAACTTGATACACAAAAGTGACAACTACTATAATCATTATTACAGAACTAAATATACTTTCTTTAAAATCTGAACTAAATATATTCGTTTTATTGTAAAAATATATTTTTATATAGCTCGAAAAATAATTAGTGTAGTCGTCACTTTATTGTAAAATTTATATCTCATGATTTATCGCGCAGTGTATAATTATAAACAACTAAAAATGTAACAATTACATGATTTCTTTATCTTGAGGGATTTTTTATAATTTTTTTTCTTTTTTTTTGCGACTCGATAAAGTTATTGATATATTTATAAATAGACAACGTATAATGTATTATTTAGAAGGCAAATGTTTTTAAAAAAACACGAGAACATTCTTATTGCGAAAAAAATTAAAAAGTATGAAAACACTGATCAATATAAATTATCTATTGAAAAAATAGAGTTTTTCATTTCAAGAAAAAAAAACAGAATTGAAGTGAATATTTTTTTTGCTTCTTTCATTATGAGAGAAGAGAAGAAGCGTGAAAAAAATTGAAACTGCGGAAAAGATCAAACGTCAAAAATGGAGTGTACTTTTGCGGTCTCGGTGAATGTTTTCACAGAGAGTTTCGGTGAATTTGACCCTGTGAGCACGCAGAAACTTCTCTATTCGTGTTGAGCGTAGTTCTATTAAAAGTGCCATCAGCACTATATTTTTTCCTGTATATACCTGCTGAAAATTCGATTTCCTAAATTAAAGTATGCTATGTATTAATTATTACTTGATAGCCTTTTGCACCGTGCAAGATAAAACTACGACCAGTCTTACGGACAAAAATTCAATTAATCCATAAAAACTCTTTGCTCCTTTATTCCTTTTTCCAGGTACTAAAAATGTTCGATCGTTAAGAAAAATTCATTTATAACCAATGAAAATTGTATTTTTGTAGCCGATAATACTTGATCAACCCTCAAAGTACGTTGTGGGTTAATGTAACCCCAACGATATTGTATTTTAATAAAAAAGCTTTGAAAACTTGTTTACATTATACACTATAACTTTTAAAAATAAAAATATATCAAAATATTATTAAAACCATCGACTTTCAGAGAAAATTTTCGATTAATTATAAAAAAGAAGTTTTAATTGATGAATTGGAATATAACATATAGTTGACGGGTTGCACTAATCTGTGTATGTACGAAGTGTGACTTTTTAATAGTACGTACCCTGGGGGTTAATCTATTTTTTTAATTTTATTGAAATTGATAATAGTGTTATTTTGTATAGAAAATTTTTGGAATTATTGAGTTTTTTGTGGATAATACATGCAGTTTTACAAATATTTTATTTCACAAATAATATTTTAAAAATATTACAATTAAAATGTGAAAAATATTTTATGAAATTTTTTCAAATATTGTAAATAATATTTTATAAATATATCATTACTCACGAATTAGACATTTCACAATTGATTACAAAATTAATAGTATGATTTTATAATCAGCGCATCTGATGGGTATATTTTCAATTTAATTATTCACTTAATGACTTATAAAGCTATATTAAATGAACTAAATTTTTACATTACGTGGCTGCAATATTACAATAGTTAAGTAATTTAACAATATTTTTCTACGACTGGTGGAATGATGTCTTCGATTTTTCGTAAATGGAACAAAGTTAGCCAAGCGAAATGTATTATTTGAGAAATCCGGAAAATTGCTGTGCGCTCAAATATAGAAGGAAATATTTCGATACACCGTTAAGAGAATATTTTGTGCAAACAAATTCATATTTGCGTTAGTCACTCGACTCGGATGTTCTGATAAAAACATCGATGTGGTTGTGCACATGCACGCTTCTGGAGCGATCAGTTGCTTGGGTAAAATATTATATGGAGGGAGCGCAAGTGCGAAACGAGGCGAGAAAAGTACCCCTGATGCGTTCATTTTCTCGCTACAATGGAAGTGGAACGGGTCGTTGACTTTTTCGTCTTTAACGTGTACACGCTCACTGATGCACTGTCGAGAATCGGATCACTTTTTCACAGAATCACCGAACCGACCTTTCGGGTTCTAATGAGGCTGCAAATTCAGAGTAATCAATATAACACACCACTGTTCGAAAATTAACATTTTTGAAAGACGTTAATTAAGAGGAAGCTCCATTCACTCATATACATGCATTTCAGAAGGATAATGTTAGCAAAATTTTCAAGAGAGCAGACAGAATAGTAAAAATTCACGTTAGTGAACTTTTATAATAAACGTATTTAAATGAAAGGTAGAATAAATACAACTTTCTACGATAGGTGAATATGAAATGAAAATAAATAAGCGATATACATATCTCTCACACTTACTGCAATCTAAATTTAAAATTAAATTGGGAAGTAACTGGCCAATTACGATTCTCAAAGAAAATTTTCATAAAGACACCAGATTTGCAAAAAAAATATAATCTATGTATTGTAAAAAAAATGGTCAATTTAACTCATAAACAAATTTTACAGATTTTTAAAAATGACTGATTTTTCATCGTGGTTAACCAAACGAAGGAAAAATGTCAGAAGCAGTCTAATTTTTTTTTAGTTTTTCGTTCTACGATCACAATGTCCTTTCTATCTGTTCGTGTGCTCTCAGGAAAAGCCTCGAAGCACCAGAACTGTTGGGAATTTTGTGAGCTTTGAGGATGAAAATAAAAAAAATTCTAGTCAGTAAAGCCGATATGTGAAAAAATGTTGAAAAAGTTGATATCGTGCGTCCGAGCAGTGAAAAAACAACCCTCGCGAAATTATTGTTGTCCACGACCATTGTTGGCTGATGGTCGTTGAAAAATTGATCTCTTTTTCTTTTGCCTCCTCGCTGTTTTTCTTTTTTTGAGTCATATTTTCCTTCGTACATTTCTCATTCACTCGTAACACCCTCGATCTTTTTCTCCAGTAAGCCGCAAAAGAAAAGATATCGACCCTCCTCTATAAACGTGATACCCAAAAAGCGTGCTCAACTATCCTTTTCTTGTTCAAAGACATCTTTTCCAGGTTGAATAAAAAAAATTCAAATCTAAAGCCACCTGCATCTTTTATATTCATCTTTATAAAAGAAATTTTTTTCACGCCAAAGCTCCACATTTTTTAAATAAAAGAATGTTTTAAGTTTAAGTTTATTTCAATTACTTTATGTATGGTATTTATAAATTTCTTTTCCTTTTAATAAAACGAGGAGAAAATCACTCATAGGAAAAAAACTGAAATGAAAAAAGTTGAGAGTAGATATGGAGTACGTAAAAAAAATGTCGAGTATTGCGTTTCAGATAATCCTTCGTTCGTTGAAATATACCGATGAGGGGATAAAAAACGTATTGCATTGGTCTCGTTACCAGTAGACACGAGCTTAATACGTAAAAGCAAGTTGAAGAGCTTTCCAGAAGCCAAAGGAAGAAAAAAGCGTTACAAAAAATCCTACGAATTTAAAAAGGAAAGCTTATTTTTTCAAAATCAATTTAATAATTTTATTCACAGTTTTACACCGTTTAATTTACATTATCTTTAAGTTCTTACACCACAGAGAATTTAGTAAGATTTTTTCAATATTATTTTCGGAAGGTGAGGGAAATATTTTTACATTTGACGGAAAAAAATTAAATTATTTTTAACATAAAAAATGTCATGTTTACAAACGTTAATTATACTTTTTCGAGAAGTTAGTGTTCTCTCGTAGGCGAAAAAGGCGAGATTTGCTCGACCATAAAAAAAAGTTCTTTCAGCCTTTTCTCGTTTCACACTATACGATCTTGGTTTAATAGGTCTTAAAACTTGATCTTATTACGCGAGCAATGGGATTTCTAAGCTGGGCATTTCTTTCTTGCGATGGTAATAAGACTTTTGAACTGAAGAAAAAAAAATTAATCAATTTACATAATAAAAAAAGTATTTAACTTACTGGCTTTTATTTGAGATAAGATCTTTTTATATAGTATATAATTTTTATTTTATTTTTCTCGTTGTTTTTGAGGAGGAAAACGACGTGCGATATATAACGAATGAACTTTACTGACTTTACTTGTACTTTTTTCTTTTTATTAACCTTCATGTTGACAGCTCAAAGTTCTTTCGTAGTTTAAGGGTTACTGATGGAGAGCATAAAAATCTTCGAAGCTGATCCAAGCCTTGAGCGTTTTATCTTTTTCTCAGCTACGAAATACCCATCGTATATACTTGATCCTTTAAAGAATTCTTTTTCAACGTTACGTCTGATGTAATTTGAGAATAAATATCAGTTGCAATCGAAATTTTTGTTTTTGACCATGTAGAGCATAAAAACAAAGTATTTATTTAATTTTTTGTTTATTTAATACATTTTTTGAACTATGTAGTGCATAAAAACATAGGGTACATTTTTGTTCATTTGATATGTGGTTTTTGTAATAGGCCTGATCAGTCTTTATATCAGATTAGATTGTGTACTTGTTATTGGTTGCAGTGATTCCACAATTATTTCTAAATACGCTGAACCCATTATATGTCCAATATTTCGGATATCATGTTGGGTTTTTCATTTTTTTTGCAGAAGTTTTCGAAATTAGTGACAACTCGGTAAGAAGTCGAGAATCCTAGCATCGACATAATGTCGATGAGATATCTCGAACACAAGAAACACCCAACTCCGATTTGTAATGAAGAAAAAAAAAGAGTGTGATCGTAAAGCCGAGATTATGGCGTGTGCGATGTCGATGCATTTCGTTTTTTACCTCTCAAGGGAATTAGTTTTTTTGGATTTAACGATAACTTTGGACAAGAAGGTGCTGAGAGATTCTGGAATGACCGAGTCGACGTCGGTCAGAAAACTTTCGGATTCGGGATACGTGTGTTGAAAGTATACGGTCGTCAGGGTATGTTCTCCAAAATTATGGCAGCCAGCTCCCAAATGATCCGCAATCTCTCCTCCTGCTAATTGGTAGCTTTTTGCTCGTATTAGGTTGAGCACAAAATAATTATATCCAGCTTTTGGGAAGCAAATAATGGCGTCCGTCTTGTTTTGTTGAAAATGATGATTCGATCGCTAGATGGTTTTCTCAACATTGACATAAACGATCGAAATATTCGATCGGGAATTTAACAAAGATGGTAATTATTCGGAGCGTAATCCCAGAATTCATATTAAACAATCTAAAAAACTGGATTTTGGATCAGTTTTTTTTTATTACCGCGAGGGCGCGAAGTTACTGAATATTTTGCATAAATAGCTCATCACTTTCTATCAGTTTTTTGAAAATTGTACCAGTCTATATTAATATATTATTAATATTAGTAATAAAAAATATTAATATATTATTAATATTAATAATAAAAATTATTAATATTAATAAAGTTATATTAATAAAACTTTGAGCATTAATATTTTGTTAACGGTGGAGTGAAATTACTTTTTATTGCTTTTTATAAATCGATATTGTCTTTAACTCACAATAGTTATGTTTTTAAAATAGGGATTTATACGTGACTCAATTTTTCAATTATTTATTTCGAACCACTTTGAGGAAGTTATTTTATCAGGTTTTGAAAAAAAAAATAATTGCAGTCGATGTATTTACCGTATGATTTACCTAAATCTTAGAGGAAATCTTAGTGTTCGTTTTCGTCTCTCTGAACACTCTCGCTTTTAACAGCGAACGCACACCCCTTGCCTTAACGTCTTCAATATTATCTACCCTCAATTGTTTAGCACATGTGAAGCAAACATCCATTTTGCGTCTTGACACTTCGTGACACTCCGCCGTACTGAAATTGAGAATTGCAACCCTAAATAAAACTCTGAGACAACGGTATAAAAGGGATAAGAACAGTCACAGAGGGACAAAATGCTTGTATTTGCTGAGAAATGTCTGAATACAAGAAAGAAATCACGACCATTATGGAAAAAAACAAACACAGAATTTTCTATTGCCAACTGGTACACTCGGAGAATGTCATATTAGAGTTTAAAAATGTATGAGCAATATTTTTAAAATAATGTCAATTGAATATATTTTCAATGGGTTATTGCTTTTGAGTTATATAAAAAAAATTGTTTCTAAAATTTAGTATATTATATGTGTCATAGAAGACTCGTACATTCATCAGGAATATGATGCATAATTTAGGATAAATTGTCGATTATGATAGAAACACGAAATTTTATAAAATGTTTAGTTTTAAGTCTTAGTACCTTCCAATAGGATTGATAGCAATAAAGTAATTGATGGTCTCAATAATTGGATATTTAAGGTTTTTCTCATCTTTATTTTAAAAATATTCAAACAAAAAACGTTTCTACTATAAATTTAAATCTAGTATATTATTATTTGATTTTTCAGCGACCCAATATTCATCTAATGTCTTAATTTTAAATAATATTTTTAATAATTTTCAATGATAGCAGTAGTAAATAAACATTAGAACATTTGATTACTCCTTTTTGTGCGGTAAAAATAATTCATACGATTTTATGGAGAAAAATATAATTCAAGCATTTGTGATACATAATATAGTAAATATTATTCAACTATTAGGACATTAATTTAATCATCTTTAATAAAAATAACTGTTGAAAAAGTGAAAAATCGCGGTTAAAGTATTTCTAAATCAAAGGTATATTTGTTGATTTAGCAAAATTAGCAGTATTTCGACTTATTACTTTTCTTTCACTATCACCTTCATCTCCATCGTTAAGATATAAATGAGGTTCGAAAACCAGAGTTTCACGTGTATATTGG
Organism: Cremastinae sp. A BG-2022a; assembly: GCA_030522545.1. Lineage (NCBI taxonomy): Eukaryota > Metazoa > Arthropoda > Insecta > Hymenoptera > Ichneumonidae > Cremastinae sp. A BG-2022a. The sequence continues at coordinate 46,882 of JAPYYW010000401.1, read as the reverse complement.
AGACTCTCACGAGAGGGGAAACGCGAATGTAGTTTCGAGTACGTGCACGAAAATGAAATTAGAGGAAATTTACGATCCCCGAAGGCAACGACCTCTTCCAACGACCAAATTTTTTTTACTACGTTACCGTCATATTTGAAAAATTGGAAACTTCGTTAAATTTTAGAGCGCGCTCGAGTCTCCTCTTTCAATTTTAGTCCTGGAAGAAAATATAGCACGCATGTAGAAGGCACTCAATCGGTCAATCTAGTTTTATTTTCACGTCAAAATGTCTTTTTTCTTCGTTTACGATCAATCACATGATTTGATAGTTCTTTCAAATTATTCTCTCCAATTTCACGCTTAAAAAAACTTTCATCTTATTTTATTACTAAATCGATTTTATCTCTTGAAAAATATTGTTTCTAACTCACAATCAAATTCTAAAATAAAAAATTGGAGTTTTTTCTTTGTCTGCAGTGCGTTACATTCTGTATAAATAACAGAGAGAATCATAATCACGAGTCTGATTATTGGATCTCGGATAGAAATTTCGAACGCGAATTCCTGTGGTGAAACCTTCGTTCTGGCTGGATAGGTCTCTTGGGCAATTACCTGACGATTATCATTGTAAATAGAACTGCCATGCGAGTATTCATTGAAACAATTATCCAGTAAATATCGGTGAATTTACATCGATTGGCATTTACATCCAAACCCAATAATGCGTGATATGTAAATTTTCAAAATGCTTATCTCTCGTCATCTTCAAATATTCATATTGAAAAAGTATGGAAAAATGAAGCAGAGAAAAATCAGAGAATAAAAAACTTACATCTTATAGTGCAAATGATAATTTATGGTGGTGAATTTTCAAGGTAGTTCAGTCACGAAGCTATTTTTATAAAATTTTGTTGAAATTTTGCATAAACCATCTTTATTGATATCGTGTACATATTTGTATTAAATTTTAAAAGACTTCAACTCTAAATGTCTTAACTTCTAGGTAGTGGAAATTATTAAAATTTCGTACAACTTTTTATAGTACTTCAAAGCTCCCTTCATTAAAAAAAATCCCAAGAAATTTCTTTTTCCTAATTTTTATGCATGCACACTTAGCAAGTACAGGTTGCAAGGTAGCAAGTACTTTGGGTGACCTTGAACGATAAGTATGTTGTTCTTGAATTAATTTGTAACAATTTTTCGTAATAAACTTAATAAGCTGTAAAGCCACATGGCACGAAAAAAGTGATGTAAAAATTATTGATTTGACTGAACTACCTTAAACTCAGACCAAATTCGGTTTTTTGATCCTGCACTATATTTCGTCTCTTTCTCTAACTCCCTTCGCTTTGATATTTCTCTCAAGCTCGCAGCCTATACGATTCTCTCTGATGTATAGCTCATTTACGGAACATGTGTTACAAGTTATGAATATTGCATGGATACGCCTACCTGCCTCGACGATGAACGTGTCCCAATGCATTAAGCTCAATTTGGGGGCGGATACATTCATGAAATATTCCATATAAAAAGGATCAAAGTCTTTCCTTTTTTTACATGCTTTTATTAACCTGAATTGTATATATATTATATTTATCCGGGCAAGTTTTATAACTCAATTATCACCCACTTCTATTAATTGTAGTATCGATTATAAACGACGTAGTCTTTACCAGTTGCAGAACTACACAATATTGCATCTTTACTTTAGATAATTTGTTAAAATTTTTTTAATAATTATAATAATTATTAAAAAAATATGAGAAATATGAAATAAGTGATTATCATAATACATTTACGTTAATTTATATACAAAAAGCCTTCAATATTTTTTATTCATACAGAGTTTTCAAAATGATCCGATCTTAGGTTTTTGAAGACATTTCGACAATATTCGTCATGTTTAAATATCGATTACTGGGAAAATTTCTGACATTACGATCTTGGACTGATTGTACTCATATTTTTGTCTAAAAATAAGTGATGACAATAATAAGTAAACCTATTTTCGCAAACACGCTCGCTTTCGAATCTGTCGTGATTTCGAGTTAAGATGGCAATGGCGTAATCAGATTCCAAAAGTTTTCTCGCACGTGTGAAGTAAATGTAAAATCATGTTTAACTTGAAATTCGTACAACGAAATTTCCTGGAAATTTGCACAGATTTTCTTCGGTATCATACGTAAATCTATGCAATATGTAAAGAGGCTTAACCATGTAGCGATCTAGATATTAGTTTTAAAGAATTTTAACTTTTAATACGATCTCATATAAGAGATAAACAAGTTTTTTTTTTAATAAAGAAGCTTAACCATGTAGCGATCTAGATATTAGTTTTAAAGAATTGCAACTTTTAATACAATCTCATATAAAAGATAAACAAGTTTTTTTTAATGCTGTCAAGTTTACATTTTTCATACTTTCAAAGTTCCTACAACCTTCAGGATGATAAGATAATGAAATCGAAAAAAAAAAATCTTCGAAAATTTGCTCCCTCCTTCATAGTTGACTAGTTTCTCTTTTCTTTCCTATTTTTCAAAATTCTTACGCAGTATAGGGTTGCAAATAATTAACCTTTGTTAAAAGACTTCTCGTAACGAGTTTATTAAGTAACGAGCCTTCTCGAATTCCAGCTTCAGGCAACTGGGAAAAGTTGTTCGATGAAGTTGTTTTCTTGACGAGGCTCGTTCCCGCTGCTGTGGCAACAGGAGAAGAAGAAGACTTGAGAATGAAGCAAAAATTACCAATTTTCGGGCTATTTATTCTCATTTCTTCGAAAAACATCAAATTTTATAATGTACAGCATTTAAAAAGTAGTCATTTCACTATGTTTTTTTTTTAATTTTTATCGAGTAAAACGTTTTATAAATTGATTTACTGTGTAAAAATTTCTATACACAGTAAAAAATGTTTAATTTCACAGTTAGTATGTTTTACTATACATAGTAAAACATAAAATATTTTTATTGTGAAGTAAAAGATTTTAATTGTAAAATATTTTATTATTAAAAAAAAATTCTATAAACGCAGCGAATAGTGTTCACTGCAAGTAGTATTTTTGAAAAAGGAAACTCGTGATAAAATGTTCAATAATTTGAAAAAAAAACTAGATATCTGAAATTTTTGGCGAATATCCGCTAAAATGGTTGTAATATGTATACAAGAAGTAACATTCTTTAAAGTCGATATCGCGGTGTGCAAACTTGTTGGAAATATTCTATCGAGTTTCGTGCTCCGAAAGAGTTTTTCGGGAATGCGATTTCCCGGGGAACCCGACAAAATATCGAGTGTGCTGGTGGCCGGAAGAGAAGTGACGTGGAAAGGGCGAGGGAGAGAGAGAGAGAGAGAGAGAAGCACGGAGCAAAAGGGCCACATTGAGTGTGTACTGGAGATTCGAGCGAAAAGGGAAAACGATATAGAGAACGGAAAAAACTGCGCCGGTAATCTCGCAAACTTGATGTCCATCCAAATTCTACTCTTCTGGTTGGAAACATTTTTTTTTCATGAAAAAACGTTTTACGAAACAGCGCGGTATAAAATGATTTTTCGGTGCTCTCAAATGAAACGTTCTTTCGAAAAAAATGAATTCTCTAAAAGTTGAGATGTAAAATAATTTTTTTTTTTTGGCTACAATAAACTGACTCATATACAGACACATCTCGATAGAGGGAAGAGTAGTCTTCGAATATGTAAATACAAAAAAATTTAATTAAAAAGTATGTGAAACAATTTTTTTTCCAAAATTTGAATTCTTAATGCAATATACGAAATTCAGACTTATCTATCTGAAATTTTTGTATCTGTTCATTCTTTACAATATTTTAATGAAATTATGAAAAATATCAACCAAGTTATTATCAACTTCTGTATAATTTTTTTAAATTTAATAATAACTATTGACAAGCGTTATAAAAATTAAAACAAATTAATATTTTCTTATATTTTTATAGCGATAAATGATCGCAAGAAAAGTTATAAACCTCTTGTGAGCAATTATAAGTATTGAAATGAAAAGATAAAACGAAATTTTTTAATGAAGCAAGAAAATTTCAAAAATAATACAACAAAACAAATAAAAATATTTTATAACTTTTTTGATAATTGAAAATTGTAATAAACTCCTCTAATTAAAGCTAACAAAATCTCATTCATGATAAACACAAGTTAGCAAGATATAATTTTTGACATAATATATTTACTTTTTCAGTAAGAAATGAAAAATATAGAACTTAATAAATGCTCATTTATTGATCGAATTACGTTATCGAAAAATCAACAGTGAAAATTAATGCGCAACTTTTATGGGGCAATAATTTTATTCTGCGCTTGATTTTCGAGTTAAAATAACTAATGGACGTTCAACAATTACTGAGAGCTTTGACAATCGTCACGAGTGCGATAATTGTTTTCACCTGAATGCAGTCGTGACGAGAAAAGACAAGTGTCTGATGGTTAGAAATTGAAACTTTTCTGGAAATTGAACTTTCGATCCCTGCAAGAGTTTTCATCGGTAAAAAGACAGAGAGAGAAAGAGAGAGAGAGAAAGGGGATGTAGATAGAGAAAGAAAAAGAAAGAGAGAGAAAGAGAGAAATGGAGGTACATGAATCTGAAAAATATAGGTTGAAAATATATAGAAACCGGAAGGGTTATTGAATCGGAGGGATGAGTTGCGAGCTGGGGAATGAAAGCCGTTATTAAGCGAAAACCGCCGATATTGAAAGACTGGCGGAAAGTACTGAAACGAGTATTGAAATAAAAAAAGGTGAAAGCGAAAAAAAAATTGTAGACAGCTCAGTATGAATAAATAAAAAAAATAGATTGACGAAGGAAACAACAGGATCGTTGTTTCGAGTTTTCATCGAGAAAATTCTTGGAGTCTACCGACGAACATATTTTATTCCCGCGCTATATTTTTCCGGAACCGAATCATCGATAATTCGTCGACGATTTGTGGCTGGCAATAAATTTCAACGAGAGATGATTAATTTTTCAAAGGGAAAGTCGACGTATTTTTCGACATAAATATTCGATCGAGCGTAAAATAATATGATAGTCCTTCGTACGAATTTCTACCCCATTACTGTTTACTTGCTCGCATTCAAATCAAACGTGATCGATCAGTTTTTTTATTATTCCACTCGGGAAGGATATATCCTTCGGTGCTCTCGATCGTATTCCGATGTTTCGAGCGACTTTTCGCGAGGAGAGAAAAAAAAACGAGCGCTCACCGGGGTGAATGGAAGGGGATAAAGATAAGAGGCCAGGGAATAAGAATCGAGAGGAAGCAGAAGACGGACCGGGGAACGTTTCGGTCGAGATCCGCGCGAGGTGATGAAAAAGACATGAAATCGTGGATAACGAAAAGTCCATTGAGAAATGGAACATGAAAAAGCGCACAGTCGAGAATTTACTCTCATCCAAAGTCGTTCAAGCTCTTACCTTTTCTACTTTATTTTCCTCCGTTCTCTCCTTTATCTTCGAATTTTTTCCTGCACTTTATTCGCTATTTTGTTTTTTTTTCTGCTCCTTCTCATTCTTTCTCTCGCTATTGTCAAGGATTCGCGCGAAACATCTTACGCTCGTTCGGAGATCACAGAGTGTAAGCTCCGTTTCTTGATTCTTCTTCCCCGGGGTCTTCCGTTCTCGCTACTCGCTCTGCTTAGCCTCGGAGCTGTATCGACTACCTGTGGTCTTGTTTGTAGCCGAGCGCGGCCCCTCCCCCTCCCTCCTTCTCCTCCTCTCTCCCGGCGTCTCGTACGAAAACCGAGAACACAACCGCAACAAGGCACAGTCAAAGACGAGTTTTCCCCCCTTTGTCGAATCCACTTTAACAGATTGTCGGGCTGAGAGTACACACCCGACGCGACAACTGGTTCTTTCTTCGACAGCCCGCATCTGACGCGAATCTCTGCAACGCTCCATCTCTCCTACTCGAAAATATGAGATTTGGGTTTACCAAAACTCTTTTTATTTTTTCGTATTTTCGTTCAATATGGTGTATATTAGGCTTTTTATACCGATACTGAAAAATCACGATAACTTATTCAAAGATGAGTTGGTGTGATTGGAAAAATGATAACAAGTGGCTGCATTTTTGGTTTTTTTTTTTCGAAATGTATGTATGCGGAAAATTTGTATGAAATTGGAAAATCATTCAGTAAACGGTTTTAGGGTTATTGGACTTTGAATTTTTAGAATTTGAATATTATTTTTTGTAGAGAAATTTTATATGTTATTGGACGTGACATAGAAAATAAGTTGTAAATTTTTATTACACTGCTTTGGCATTGTTTAATTATTTGAAAAAATTGTTTAATATATTTTTTTTATCTGTTTAAACAATGTTGATTATCAAAATGGTTTTAAACAATACGTGTTTAAATTATTAGTTAACAGCTTATATTAAAAAAGACATGAGGCCTCTAATCGATTCATTGGAATAGAGCGCATTAACTTTCAACTAATCTCTACTCATTAAAAAAAAAATTCAACGTGCGCTGCTTTTATTTTCAATCATACGAAAAGTGAATAGTTTAGTGTTTCAAATTTATAACATCGTTTCAAAATAGTTTTTAAAAAATGTCGGTGCGGATGTGTATTTTCTATATTAAAAAAGAGATGAAACCTCTAATCTATTAATCGAAATAGAGCGTATTATGCGCGAAGTAGTATAAAGTATGTGTCTAGAAAAATAGCAAAATATCAACTCAAATATGTCGCTCGTTGCATAAATAAAAAATATGTTATAAATTTGGTAGTGATGTTATAATTTTTTGTTTATATTCAGGGCGAATATATGAATTTTCCATGAGGAAGATTGTTTAAATTGTGAGAATTTATAGTATAAAATAACTCTGAAACCATTGAATGTATCATTTTCAAATTCGTCTTGACAATTTTTTATCAAATGTTTCGAAACAACATATAAAAAATACAGCCACTTGTCACCGTTTTTCAAATCGCTCCAGTTCTACCTTAAATTAAATCGATATAAAACTTTATACAAACATGTATATTCGTTTGACAACAGAAAAGGTAAAATCGATATTAAATGCGTGGAACAGATAGCGTATAAATGTTTGTGTAAATGTATTTCATAATTAAATAATAGTTTTAGTAAATAATATTTCGCTACGGGAATGAAGACACGGGCAACAGCCATATATCACGGTCTATAAAATTTTATCTGCGAATTCGATAGATAACCGCAAACCAAAACGTGACTCTGTAATCCAGGTAATGTGTACAGAAGAAAAAAGAATTTTACTATCGAGGTAAAATATTAGTGATATCGGATATAAAACTAGGTACTCGAGGTAATCGAACATTGTGTATACTTAACGACGCATATAGTGTCACTTTCCTCCTTGTCTGATCTATTCAAAATAGTATCGTTACTCGAATTTTGGCGAATTCTATTTGTAAACGATTCCACTTTTTTCAACGATCTAGAATTTTAATCGTACATATTTTTTCGTTTATTTTTTATTCATATGTATCTCTGGTGCAATAATTTTTATATTATTTTTTTGTACGAATTTTTTATACTATACTGTTCATTCACACAGTTTAAGCACGTAAATCTGAAACAAAGTAGATTTTCAGATTTAAAAAAAATTCGAAAAAGCAGGTTATGTTTGTCAGATTTTTCCACAATTCGGATTTATGTTTATTCTCAATCGATTGAACTGGATAAGAAAAAACTATAAAACGCATTAAATGGATATAATGATTACTCGAAACTTTCTTTGCAACTTTTACTTGACTATTTAATTTAATGTAAATTTTAATTTAATATTTAATTTCATTTGATACTTTATTTTATTTTTTAGTATATGCAATACTATCGACCATAATATTAATTCGATGAGAATGACGAGAGCGCTCGAAACGCGCGTGATGAAAATCTCGGAAGCATTGAGCGAATAATTCGCCGCTCATCGATATCTTCGGATGAACGTCAGGAGAGGCCCATATTCGTAAATACTGTTATTACGGTTTAATGCCATTAACCCGTAACGATGGTAAACTAAATTCGTAGGAATTGCGGTGCCGGCTGTAGAGTCCGCTCGTAAGCTTGTTCCGGCAAACTGGCCGAACTGTACGGACTCAATGACGAATGGAACGAAAGCACCGCTAGTAGTTAGAGCCCGCTGTGGTCAGACGCGTACGAAACGCACCAGTTTCGAGCATAGATTTTCAACCGCTCGACTCTCATCTCTCCCTCATCCCCCTTGTTTTTACTCTTCCGCAAAATTTATTGTCGATACACCATCACCGCTCGTCAGAATATTGTTTTCCCAGAATCACGATCGACCCTGTCACCCAAACTTTACCTCGGCACATCAGGACTAAAATTGTGGTCATATTATTATATATCGAGAACGTTTTTGAGTATCTATTACCGTGATACCACACACACTGAGAAACATTACGATAATTTGATTTTTCCTACAATTTTACAACCATATGCTGATTATTTTTTTATTCAAATTTATTTTCATAATATAGATCACCTTAAATCGTGTGTAATTCAATTGGAGTTGTAAATATTACGAAAATGGATAAAATCAGTACTGGAACGCTTTATTATTTTCTAAATATATATGCATACTTAAAATAAAACACATTTTTATTTTCGAAGTTTTTACATAAGTGGCAAATAATATGGGCTACGAATAATAAATTGAAAAAATAAAAAGGAAAATGCCTAAAAATAAACAATAATTTAATTTGGAAAATACGCGAGGCTCGCCAGGAATTTTTCGTCAAATTTTGTCCCTGCGAGAAAAGCTCTTCTTAATTTATCACAAATTCCTCGCGAGCTGTCCGACTTCTCACAAGTGCGAGCTCAACGTCGTCGCGTCTCGTTGATTTTTTTTTTTCGTAAAGTGCCTAATGATGCGCATTCATGCTAAATTACGTTCAAATTAAGCCAAAAGTTCATCCTTAGGTTTTCAACAAGAAGAAAAGTGGAATATTTTGCCACCGTCGAATTTTTTTTAGGACGACGTTTTTTAGCTTTTTAACGAAAGAAAAAAAAAGAAAAATTTTTTGGCATCGTCGAAGCCTTTTTTATAGATGCGGGAGGCAGGAGGTTTAGCAAGCGAAACTTTGATGCTGAGAATTTGAGAATAAAGGAGCAAGCCTGTCACGTATCTTCGCGACGATATCCGAGGTGCGATCACTCTTCTCTTTCTCTGGTCTCATTTTATCGTCCCGGTGGTTGTCGTCGGTGCCGACGGGACTCGACTCTCCATGAGAAAAATTGGAAAATCCGCGTTAAAACCAACGTGACATGATCACTCGTTCTCACTCGAATAAAAAAAAAAATCTCTCCTTATCGCCAGTGACATCGTAAAGACGAAAATCCGAGAGGAGAAAACAGGGAAATCGTATCACGGGCGAAGGCTTTGGATTCCTTGTAAAAAAAATTTTCCGGATAGAGATTTTGTCCTCGATGAACTTTTTAACTTTCTTTTCAAACCTTTCTCTCTTCTTCTCTAGGATTGTCATTTTTCGATTTGCATACTTTTCTAGTTCGTTTCAAAAAATATGTTTTTTTTCATATTTATATATGCCCTTTTTATTTTCTCTTCTATGTTATCAATTTTTTTCACACATCCTTGTTAAAAGAAGACTAGGCATATACAATTTTTTTAATTTAAAAAAAAGATCGAGAAACAGTACAAATAATCCCTTTAGCGAGTGATCTAATTTTGACTAATTGAGGTAATTTTTAATATTGATGTAAAGTAAAATAAAAAGAATGTATAAGATTTTTGTCAAACGTAAAGGTGGAAGTATTAATTTTATTTAGCTTTTATCGAAAGCTCGCAGCGCGCGAGCTTTCGTGGCCGATCGGACTTGGATTGTTGAACGATGAAGATAAAAAAAGCGCTGGCCGGGCGAGGTTTATTAGTGACGGTAAATCCTTGGCACGATAAAAGAACGAGAGCAAAATGTTCTTATTTTACACCCATCGACTTTTTTTTTCGTCCCCAAGCACGGTGAGTCTTGAGACACGAAAACGTAGTCGCGTTTACAAAGTATCTTAACCTTTCGACAATTCGCCTCGTTCTTGTTTTCCTTATCTTCGATCTTGGAAATAAAAAGTGTCAAATAAATCTGCCTACTTATCAGAGAATGAGTAGAGCCCTTTTAAGAAAAATAAATCCGAAAAAACCGAAAATTCCGGTGTTTGAATGATCAAAAAAGGGTTTTTTTAAAATTCAAACGAAAACAATACTAGACCTTATTTATATAAAAGCTGGATAGAGTAATTTCATAATTCTTTTAATTTTTTATCAGGAATAACAAAAAATTTAACTATTTTTGAACGGAGATGGTATGCACGTTTCAAAAGATAATCGCTTTTATTTTTTATTAATTATAAAATTCGATGTTCTTCCATAACTATCTCGATAACATGCCTTTTTATGACTCTATACTGATTTTTTAATGACTTGATCAAATACGATTAAAAAGCAATTTTTGGCAATGAATATCTCAAGTTAATTCAATAATAATTATCAAATTTTTCCTGAACTTATTGACAGATAAATATTTTAAAAAGTATATGCTTGTCAAAATAAACAAATATATACAATATAGTTGATTGAAATTTATAGTAACTTCAATCAAAATATAGAATTGAAATACAGAAATCTCAATTTAATTTGTCAAAATAAATTATTAAAATGATTAAACTACGATTAATCAAATTTATTTGGTAATTGTACAAACTTTTTTTCCTCAGTGTAGACATAATATTAAGGAAATTATTCATAACGTCATTTCATGCAAGTACCACTTGTTTCGCTTAATCCAATTTTTAAAATCAGTTTTTCTTTGTTCGAAGTGGTTTTTGAGCTTAAGTTTATTAAGAAAAGAAGTTCGACATTAATTCAAGAACAACATACTCAACATTTCTTATGATATTTTGAAAACTAGAGTAAGCTTCTTGGATGAAATGCAAAGAGTTTTGCAAAATTTCAAAAAGTTCCACCGTCTAGAAGTCGAGATATTTATTGTTGAAAACCGTTTAATTTAACGGAATACAAAATGTAGTCATTTTTAACAATCAATATCTCAACTTCTAGACCGTGAAACTCCCTAAAATTAAATACAGCACGTATATGCATATGGTGTCCAAGAACATTCATGACAATTTTTATATATTTTTTATTATTATTTATATTTTTATATATATATATTATTTATTTTTATATATTTTTATTCACAAGTTCCCTTTCGTATCATTGAATAGCCATAATAAAATTTATTCCATCAGTCCCAAACTTGTGAATATTCTTGAAGCAAAAAAGTATAAATATCATGCACGTCCGGATCGACTGAAAAGTCTTAAAAATCGGTAAAGAACCTACGAAGGGATGAGCCATATGTGCGTAAAGTTTGAATAAAAAGATTTTGAATAAAACTGCGCCGTCTTTTTTTAGACGCGTGAAAAAGAAAGGCGGGTCGCGGGGAATAAGTGCGACAAAAAAACAAAGTGTATGTGTGAAAAAGAGAAAAAAGCGCGGTAAAATAAAAAGGAAGGAGTGGAGAAAAGAGCAGAGAGACGAGGAGAGAAAAAAGTTGAATAAAGCGCAAAAGAGAGAGAGAGAGAGAGAGCAGGAAAAGAGAGAAAAAGATGAGGTTCGGCTGGTGCGTAACGCTCGTGATAGCTTGCGTGGTACGTGTTTCCTAAGGGGATCGGGGATAGCGTGGTGGGAGGAAAGACGCGGGGGTAGGAGAAGTAGGTGGCGATAAAGCACGGCGCCTGCGTGGGTAGCTTTTCCCCGCTTTTCGCGAACGGGAGCGAGAGAGAGCGCGAGACTCGCGTAGGAACGGTGAAAAAGAGAGAAACGGGGCTATATAAAACGGGGTCGAGAGACAAGGAGGCGAGATCGGTACGCGTACGGGAAAGCTTCGTGGTGGGGGATAAATGCCTGGCCGGGTCGAGAGAAATCGGCGAGACACCGTCAGAGCGGCGTCGCGACTCGAGCTTTCTCCTGGCGGCCCTGATCCATCCCCCCCTCCCCCCAGCCCCCATTCACCCTCCTCGCGAGATTTTCCACCCTCGCGCCGAGAACTCTCGCCGGTATATACGAACCCCCCGCCGACGCGCTCACCTTCGCGCCACCGCCAAAAGAATGCAAAGAAATCGCGGAAGCGAACGGGAAGAAACAATACCCGGTGCGGAGTCGTCCGGACTCCGTAGTCGAGGCGAGGCTAACTCCGCGACGTTCCTCTCGGTCCCGCCGAACCGATCCAAATATTAATTCATCCGCGCGTATCGGCTAAACTTTACCGCAAATCGTAAAGATGAGAATAACAAAAATTTCGGGATAACGGAAATATAAGATCATATCGTCGCGATACGAATTCCTCGAGGTGCGCTCGACAAATTCGTTCATTCGAGATCACTGTTTTTCTGTGACGATTTATTGGTTTTTTTTTGTTCTCCGAGTGAGCTGTAGAAGAGAAAAATAAATAGTGTGTTATTTTCGCGTTAACGAGAGCGACTCGAGGAACTTTTGCGAGAACTGCAGAGACACGTGCGTCCATCAGGAGCTGAAGGCTTTTCAAGAAGCCGACGAGTATATTCGAGCTGGAGAAAAAAAAATTTCGGTGATTGAGTTGTTTTGGCGCGAAGAAAAAAAGAGAGAGAGAGAAGGGCGGAAAAGGTTCGAGAGCGTGCAACACGTAACGAGGAGGGAAAACAAAGGGAGAGTCACTAGAGGAAGGAAAAGGAGGAACGTTTTCGTCGAGGGTGGTTTTTTCTCCTCGTCGTTTCCTTCTCTCGTGTCCATTTGTGTGTAACAGGTTAGTGACAAAACTATTCAAGCAACACGGTGAACTTGCGAGACGCTTGAAATTCTTCGTTCTGTTTCATCGATGTTTCCTCCGGCTCGCGCCTCTTTCTTTTTTTCCACGTTACCGACCCCTATCGTGACTAAACGATCGAACCGCAATGTCAATGTCGTTACGATTAACGATAAAAAAGCCTGATGCAGCGTTGAAAAAAAAACAAAACTTCAGAAAAGAAACTTTTGTCATTATTGTCTTTTACCTTTTTTATTTTTACTATTTTTCATTTATTTATTTTTATTATTGGTTAATTTTTTTTTAATATTCTTTCATATTTTTTTATATGTTTTTATTTTTACTATCATTACTTTTTTAATTTAAAAAAACGTTCTCTTTATATATATTTATTTTTTACATTGATCTTGTTTATCATTACTTAAAACAAAAATTATTTCCATCGGTGTAGTGTAATAATTTTTTATTCAACGAATCATGTGTTTTGTTTCAAAATCATTTGTTTATCAAATTGTGTTTCCATTCATTCGATTACGCAGGCCAATTCGTTACTTTTTCAATTAGTCTTGAAAGCGAATTTGTATTGTACTTTATTCCCCAATTTCTCTCGATTTTTATATACCCCAGTATTTTTTACAGTTGTGATGAAATCTCTATATGTAGCAAATATTTTTTTATTCACAGTAGATTGCTCGATAATTATTCGTAATATAATCGTCACGAAAAAATAACCTATATTAAAAATTGAGTTATTACCAAATTTGAAAATAGTATTAATTTCAATTTGTCTCACATGTGTTAGTAATTGTGTTTAACCTATATACTTTTTCCTTCACAAATGAGTCAGTATAAATAATACAAATATTCTATAAATCTGAGATTTTTATTTCAAATTTTACCTATTATTATTTTATATTTTATAATTATTTTATAACTAAATATATTTTTATAGTAAAATGAAATATAACGACAGAATCGGAATAAAATACATTTATAATTTTGTCTAATAATCAGTATAGTCGTTACTCTGTCTCAGTGAATTCTTTTCAACCTATAGAAAAAAGATTAAAATGTAAATATAAGTTAAACTAACATTTAATTTTTGAGGTTTATATTTTATTATCAACTCATAACAATACTTTATTCAAGCTTTCGAGGCTAACGCTCAATTAGAACTTTATGTCGTTGTCCCTGGCCTGAACAACGTTGACCGGCCTCGCGTGATGTCACGATCGCTCGGTGTCGATCTTGCGTTTCTCCTTCCATTAATAAATGAACATTCACGATATTAATCTCGTGTATCTTATTGTTACTTCAACGCAGATGCGAGAGATACGAAACGCCCGTTTTTCCTGTCACGTACGAGATAATGCGTCGAAAAGAAATAATAATAATAATAATAATGATAACAATGAGAATAATTTAGCAACACATGGTACGAAAGAGGTGAAATATCGAGATAATTTTTGTCATTTTCACGCGTATTCTTCGGCGTAAATATTCGGTACAGCGGGGCAAGTCCGGCGAAGCTTTTGTTCGGCGTCGTGGAAAAGTGAAATAAAGCGGGGGTGGGAGGCAGAAGCGGTTATTATCCCCGATCAGCGTTTCTCTTATTCCTTATTCTTGCCTCATCCCCTCTCCTTTATATACTTGCTCGCTATATACTATAGTCTTCGGGCTTTTCTTTCCTGATGCTGCTTATACTCGTGCCATTTCCGCACCTCTCAGGGTATTGCGAGAAAATTGGAAAAATGGTACGAGAGGGAACCGGAAATATGGGGTTTTGTTCTCGTGTGTGCCAAGGGAAATCCGTCTGGGAAACGAAATATGATTTTCCAAGATAATAACCTCCGGCGCACGGTACCCGACCAGATTATCCGCCTAAATACCGAATCCGTGAAAACACGCACATTGCTCTTGATTACGGGAATGGAAGTAATTTGATGTGAATGGATTTGAAAAATGGCGACAAGTGGCTTAACTTTTTTTTAGTATATGTTTTATAATATATGGAAAATTTATCATATGTTGATTTGGAAGATAATACCTTTTTTTATAATACTTTGTAGGGAAAATTCATACATTTTCCCTGATTTTAAACTGCAAAATCTTGGTTCATTTTCGAACATTGCATTTTTGTATGTTTAACCCATCATATAGTTTTGATTATAAATCACACATTTGTAAATATTTTATTTTTATTTTACACTGTTTATGAAAACTATTTTCATTTCAAAATTTCTTAAAAGTATGTTCAAAATGTTGATTGATATTTTAATTAATAGGGAACAAATTTTTTTAAATTTATAACAATAATTTTAATTTTAAGTATTTACAATTTATGTCATGAATAACTTTGCAGCTGTCTCTCCAATACTTTTTTAATTCGTAGCAAAACATCTTTAGAACTTTCAATGAAGTATTTCTAGCTTGCTACTTTGAACAATAGCTTGCACGAGCTATATGCTGTTCTAAATCACATGTGAAAGGGTGACATCGAATAAAAATATATTTTATTATTTTATACGATTCTATAAAATTTATTAATTTATTGATTATAACTATAAAAATGTCTCACTTGAAAGTTAATTTTATAACATTCATTTTTTTCATTTGTTAATGCAATTTTCTAATAATAATTCAATTCAATGTTTTTGGAAAAACCTTCTGAATATATAAGAATCAAAGTTTTTAAAACAATTATTGTAGACAAAAGTGTTTTTTTTTAAATAACTGTAAAGAAAATTCAATTCAGTGTCTCTGAGACGCATTTTTCAAGAATCATAGCTTTTGGGTCTGCACGTGAAAAGATGCTTGATGGAATATTAAAGGAGAGGGTTGCATAGTTGTCGGTGAAAAAAAATGAAGAGAGAATAGAAAAAGAAGAAAAAGAGAAAAGGGCAAAGGAAGATGGAGAATGGCGAAGGGAGGAACAGTCAGGAGTTGGTTCATCCATTGGGCGAATCTAAAATATTCATGCCCTTTCCGTTGAGCGAGAGAAGGTCCCATCAGGACCCAGTGAAAGCCAACTTTACTCTCCTTCACATTTTTTTCTCTCCTCCACTCTATTTTTCTCAATTTCATCCTGACAAACTTAGCAATTCCTTTTATTTCTTTCTTAAGAAAGTATACGTATACCCTCGCCGTTAGAACTTTACAACTATTCCTGATGGCAACTACCAATTCCCCGATCAGACGTTACGAGGAGAAACACGCAAAATTTTACGAAATGAAGAAAAAAAATGATGAGGAAAAAAGTAGAGTAACGAGTCACGTTAGACTTCGATATCCTTCGATTTTCTCCTTCACTTCCCTCATCGCTCGTTTTCTCCACCCTAAAATCGTTTCCTGCGAAAACTCTCGGCGATGCCAAAAGGAAATAGTGATTCCCACCAACTGTCAAACTCACGGCTAACCGTTGGTAATATGTTCGCTATTATTGCTCGAACGTCTCTCCTTTTCGAGGGAAATTACTTCGTTTTTTTTCTTTCCTCGCTCTTTCACCTGCACACATGCTTATATAAATATGCCTTCGATCGATTTTTACATCTCTTCCATATTTAGCTCTTCTCTTTCTCTCTCTCTCTCTCTTTCGGTTCCCGCATATATTCTCTGTCTTCCTTATTCTCATTCTTCTCTCGCTTTTCGGGAGGCAATAATCTTAAGTACCTAGCCATTAATGCCCCAAGATTTTTCATCTTTCTCCTCGCTCTCGACGCTTCACGCTCCCGCGCGCTTCTTTCCAGACCCTTCATCCAATTCTTCTTCTCTGGCTCCGCCGAGCGTGAGGCCTGCGCGAGTACCAGAATTCATACGCGAGCTAGAATCTTTTCCTTCCGGTTTTTCCTGCGCGTTATCGAATCCTTGACTTTTCCGCCACTTTCTCCGACTCTCTTTTCTTTTCTCCCTGTCGACCTTTCTTCTCGGCCTTCCTCTTTTCTCAATCCGACACAGTACGTTTCTTTCTTCGTCCATCTCGCTCTTTTTCATCCCCTTGAACCCTCGGTAACCCCCACAACAATTCCAAGGAACAAAAAAATTCTCTCCGCGCGTTCCTCGTAACTTTTCCTCGCAAGTCGGAGAGAAAAAATTCTCACTCAGCGAGCAGAATTTTTTCGTCGTTATCCGCCTTATCGTTTCTTTCACTTTTTTTTATCATTGTAAAATTTTTTACTCTGCTTTTTTTTATCGTTGGCGAGATATTTTCGTTGGACTCTCGTGCGTTTGAAAAAATTTCGTTGTTCGGTGTTTTTCGTCGATATCGCAGCCCTCATTTTTTTCCGTACACCTCGGCGACTTTTCGTTCACTCCTTGTTTTTCGTAGCGACAACAAAAAACGCAGGGGGCAGCTTATCTTTCCAAGTTTCGACGGGTTCAACGCAGTCGACTTAAGAATTGCCATCAAGATGTATTCGCTCGTCTCTCGAACATAAATTCTTTCAGAGCCTCTCTCCCTTCTCTCTTATGCTCCCTCCCTTTTCCAATAAATTTTGAAACTTTGTAGAAGAGACAAACATAAGTATCTTCCACACAATTCTTCACGAAATATAAAAACCTGCGAAACACTTTCAGCGATCCCAAACAAGTTTCTTAAAACCAAACAAAAAATTCTAGAATACATTCTTTCGAAAATCATGTGATAATAAAAACAAATATTCTTTCTTTTCAACCACAAAAAAATAGGAGTATATTTTTAGAAAATATGAAAATAAACGATAAACCCCTAAAGTCTAAAAAATATTTTTTAAATCTTTTTTTTCTAAAAACACTACTATACAAAATATTTTTAAAAATCACTTGCAAAAATTATATAAAAATTTGCGATACTGAGCAATGATTTACAGCTTAAAATCATTCACATAAGAAAAAAGTAGTCAATTTTTAATTTGTGGATGAATTGCTTGAAAAAGAATTTCAGAAATATTTCTAAAAAATTACTCGTTAATTCGTGATAAAAAATAGTAATTTTTGCAATATTAACTTTAAATAAAATACGAAAAATGGATAAGATAGAATAAGTGAGGGATTATTATTGCGCTGGTATAGTTTTGTGAAAAATTGTACATCCAAGGATACAACTTTTAACGCGATGTTTTCTTGAGTGAAAATCAAACGTATATGTGCGGATGAAAGAGATGGAACTAGGATGCCGTTGACAACTTAATTTTCCCCATGGAGTTGACGTGAAAAGTTGCTGAAACTCAGAGAATGTATGAGAGCGAAAAGTGCCGAGAAATTCCGCCGGTGGATCGAAGATGAAAGACCCCGAGATATTTGACATTCTAAAGCTCGGAGTCGTCTCATTTAATTATCTCTCCAACCAGTATTTTCCCCCCCATTTTGCATTTCATCGATTCGCGATGGTTGCCAATCTTTTACTCATTATTCTTCGGCACATGTGACCATCGATCTTTATTTTTCTATAAATCACTCATGAATAATATTCATTTTAATCCTGATGATAAATCGTCCGGAATGTTCATCATTTTTCCATTTCGAGCAATGAATATATAGAAACGAAATATGTTAAAATTATTACGACGGAGCAGAGAGCTTAATTAAAATACACGATGGAAAAATACAATTCATTTGAAACTTGTTCCAAGATATATTTGTTGGGAGCACAAAAAAAGTATGACAAATCGTTGGTCTTCATGTACTCAGAAGTTTCATGAAAAAATATGTTTGATATATAAGTACACAAAAATTTATGCACTTTTTTATCCCCTGTATTTTGCTCCCCCTGTCTTTCGCTTATTGCCACCGAGAGCAGACACTTGGTTTTATTAATCCACGTCACTGGATTTGAGGCAAGGGAAGCAGGCTTTGAGACATGTGACATTTTTATTGATCAATAGCTCTGTATGATCGATCGTTTTGTGCCTTCAATACAGGTTTGGCAAATCTTTCCGTACACCATTCACTTCCTATTCTCTCTCTTTCTCTCTTTTTTTTTCTCTTCGATGAAAAAAAAAACAGGCGATAACAATGAGAAGGACTGAAAACTAGCAATCAATCGCTCTCATATCAATGTGCAGGCTTCTGTCAATTGTGCCTTTTTCTCTCATTCTCTCTTTTCATTTTTTATCAAATTTTTTTTCGATATCTCTTCGAAGGCTCTTTTCTCTTTCGGCATACGTGACTCGCTATACAGCGAGCGTTTTATCGGTGGAAACCAGACGCGATAGAGTGACCTGAAATAAGGAGAAAAGGAAAAGAGGATCAAGAGCGACAGAGGAAGAGAGAATGGCGAGAGGGAACGGGGAGAAAAGCGGGAGGTATGAAAGGGCGATTCGGAACAGCTTAAAACGTTAATCAGGATTCGAACGCGAACACCCGTCAGGCATCGTGAACTCCTATTTTCCCCGATTCTTCTCTTCCGACGTACACTTTAAATTATTTTAAAGTGCAGGAATCCCTCGGCGGACTTTCGCTTAAATATTAACTTTCCATCTCCAAATGATCATTATACCCCTCGCAATTAAAGAGATATTTCCAAATAAGACGTGAATTAACAAATTTTGGGATTGGATTAAACCTTTCAGTAAATATACATAGTCATTTTAAGACGTAAATAATTAATATAATACAATTAGTTAAAATATTTTTTAAAATATTTTTTGGCGATGATTTGACTTGGATTATTTACGTATTAATATCATACAAAGAATGCGTGCTGATGATTTATTGTATAACTCTGGATTTATTGAATTTATTTTGAAAGGATGCATAGTTTTTACATATTTAATTACTGATTGATGAAATATAGTGATGCTTGGCATTTGGGTATCAGGAATAAACTGAAATAAAATTCTGTATCGTATTTAAAAAATTCGATAGCTACGGACAATTTTACGGATTTTTTTTTAAACAATCATTTTAATTTTAAAATTATTGTAATTGTATGCTTGGCATTTGGGTATCAGGAATAAACTGAAATAACATTCTGTATCGTATATTAAAAAATTGATAGCTACAGCTAATTTCCATACTTTTGATTAGAACTCTTTAACCAAAAAATTTTAAGAACTTTATCCACTCCTTTTCTTAAAAATGACCACGAAAAATGTATTTATCCTTTGAAATTATCAAAACTATCTGTATCCAATTCACAGGGTTTACTCGTGTGTAGTAATACTCGTGTATTTCTTTTTTTTCGTCTACACATGCAGCGTACGTTTTGTATTTTAAAGGGCAAGATCTCATCAGTGGATATCCATTTATACACAGGCTTTTCATTTTACAATTATCAATGCGTTCTATAATTGACAACATTTTTCAATTTATTCCTATTTATAAAATTTATTTATTTTTTTCGTTAAAAATGAAATCTGATAAATTTGTTGAAAACTTTACGATTATTATCGTCCAATTTTCATGGTATTAATCTATAAGTAGGAGTTTATTTGAAATGCAGCCATTCATTTATTTTATATATTTTAAACCTGAGCATTCAACATACACTCTACGTAATGTAAAAGTATGCAGAATCCCTTTGAACATTTTTTACTTCAATACAAATCTTTCATTGCTATTTTGCAAATTAGAAATATTCAAAGTTTATTTTTATTTAAAAAAAACATTAAAATTCGTTAATTTCTTTAAAATTTTCAAAATTGCCTTTATTCAATCCTCTCATATGGCTAATTTTACACGAAGTAACCCATACAGATGGATTTATTTCGAATGAGTCCATTCATCCGTATTTTTGTGTTTTTTATTTTTATTATATTTAATCCGAGCATAACTCACCGGTCACGGTCATATATCTCCCCCAACGTTTATATTTGTAGTTTTTTACGCTATATATGTACATGAACAATATATGTATGCATTTTTTTTCAACCAATCCGAAATGCTATTCGAAATACCGGATTTATTCCTTCTCTTGCTCCGTTTATTATCGTGTGCCTCCGGTTTTTATTTTTTTCCTTCATTTTTGTTCGAAAAAAGCCCGGAAGCTCAACAGGAAAAACCGAAATTGAGATTAAAGATCGAAACCGCGATGGTGAATAAGAAATGAACCCGAGATGAAAAAGAGAACTTTAATGAAAATAAATGTGCCTGTGGTTGCACAAAAATTCACTACGAACTATTTGCATTGTTTAAGAACCTCTATATAAATCAAGTTAAATATCTTTTTACTAATTTTTAAAGTGTTATATTCACTGCGTCGATTAGAGAATTTTCAAATATTGTCTTAATTAGAGAATTCGATTAGAAAATTTTCAAATATTGTCTTCATTGTTTAGGTAATGTAAAAGATTTTACTCCATCGTAAATATTTGGTATTTTATGTTAGTAAAACTTCATCAAACTTTTTTTTATGACTTGTTTGTAGCTTTGACTTTGTATTTAATAATATTAAACTTTATCAAAGTTGCTTTTATGACTATCGTTAGGAGAATCTGATGTTAATGTCTTAACGCATTACAATATATGTATAATGTATATCAACTTCGAGTGACATTATTGTTATGTACTATACAAATTTATGCTGAATTGATAACTTTGATTATTTTACGAAATTTTACTAAATCAGTACAGTCGTCATTTTTATTTAAAAATATTTACCATGTTTTTCTTTTAGTTTGTTTGATATCAATACTTTGTACAAAAAGCTTATAACATTAGATTTATTTTCTGTCCAACAGTTTTTAAATAGTTAGATTAATATAACAAATTTATTCTGTAAAGGGTCACAATTGTACAAAAAAAAACAGTTTTTGGAAATAAATTCTTGCTTTATATAATATCAATTATAATGACATACAAAAATTCTAAATATTATACTTTTTTAAAACTTTGAATAAATAGATAAATTTACATCTTCAATCAAAAAATAATTTTTTTTTCTTCGATTTTACTCTATATGCCGTGCATATGGCTCTTGAGTTTGACAAATGTGGAACACGAGAAATTTCGTGCTGTAATTAAGATTATCATTAGAATGAAAGTTTGGGGATTCGAATTACGAATTTTCGCTTCTTGTGGCATAATCCGGAGCAACACTTCCGGAAATCCGAGGGAGATAGCCGGCCTACTCTTCTCCCAGCCATAAACTTCAATCCTTACGAGAAAACTTTCGTTCGCTGTACGATCCCGTTTTCCTTCGTAAATTCCTTTGTACTTTCAAACATTCAAGATACATATTCATGAATCAAGGGCCACGAATATCTGAAATATGACATGTTACTTTTTTGACGTGGCTCGCAAAAATCTCGGTGAAAATTTAAACTTTGTTGAGAAGAGATACAAATTGCGATATTCAGAAAAATTTAAAGATTTTCCTCACAAAACAGTCATTTTAATTATAAAATAACCGTAATTGTATGGAAAATCCTTAAATTTTTATTAACCATTACCACAGTACAAAAAATAGTAATCTCTCTACTCTATTGACTACTTTGAATTTGCAACTTCCTTAAAACTTTAAATACTTACTATTATGAGAAAATAAAATATTTTCCAATGTTTAAAAATATTTTGATATGATATTCAGGAAGTTTGCATAATTTTCAAAAAGAAAAGCAATCTTTTTATGAATTAAATTACTACAAAAGTGTGTCTCTAATTTGCCCTTTAAATATATAAATTTTCATGAAAAGACCAAGTTCAAATATAAATAAAATTATGGATGTACGTATTAATTCGTAGCATTTCTTTTGTATAGAAAATTGTTTTAAATTCGATGGTGTAAATGAAAAAAAAAACAGATTTAACTTGAATCACAATATACTAACACTTTCGTGCAGTCTTTTAAAACTGGTGGGAACACTTGGAGGTTTTCTATAGCAATCGAAACAAATTTTGATGTGGCTTCGACGATCGCTCGGCGCATAAATTAGTAATTCGTAAGGTAATCGTATCACGTGAGAGAAAATGATATTACGAAACAAAGTGGAAGCTCGCGAGGGAATATAATATGAGAGACGGGGCGGAAGATGAGACACAAGGGTGCGTACAGAGTTTCGTTGTGGGTGGCCGTTGGAGCAAATTTTCGTGGGAAGTAATTTACGTTCCGGTAAACAAGTTTAAGTAAAAAGAGGGCGGTTAAAGGACGTTCCAGGATTTAAGGATATTCCCGAGTGGGGATAAATTGCACGACGCGCTCTCTCGTCGTCCCTCGAAAGTCGCTTTGAAATCTCAAAGGCGAACCGTTGTCTCGTCCTTCGTGAATCGCCTCGGGCTCTCTTCCTATACCAAATCCTTTTTCTTCTTCTTCTTCTTCTTCTTCTCCTTCTCCTCTCCTCTCCCTCCAACCGCTTTTTTTTACAAACGTCTGGTTAATTCTCGGGAGGGAAACGACCGAGAAAGCGTCCAATCAACGTATACCCGAGATATTTCAGGGATGTTGCTCTTCTCGGTGTTCTACGAAATGTGCCTGGCCGTTAAAAAAATGTTTCGCCATCTCGCGGTCTACCTCCGTGCAAATAATGCGCCTGTATATAGTAAAGACTCTCTCTCTCTCTCATTGCGAGCCTTAAAAACCTTACCCGAGCAACGAACAAACATTTATGAGCAAAAAAAGATGAAACAACACGAAAAAAAGTCTTTTCTCTTGTGTTTTGAGATTGAAGAAACAGTCATCAGTGAAATTATAAAAAATTGAGGTCTTCAATAATTTTATCATAATGCGAAAGTACAAAAAATATCATTATTGAAAGATGAAACCAAAAGAAAAAACATGATAATGATCAAATTTAAATAATAAATAATATTATTATTATTATTATTATATAGTGAAAAAAAATAAAAAAGCACATTACGATATTTTTAAAGGAAATTTGAAGATACAATTTGAAATAGCACGAGAAGAATCATCATGTAATATGTTTTGAGATTTAGAAATGTAATCACGATAAATTAATTAACGTTCATAATAAATTAGTCAACAGTCTCATTTTTTTGAGATTTGCTCACTGATAATAATCTGTATTCATAAAAATGTTTTTTTATTATTCTACAAACATTTAAAACTTCTGTCTCAAACACCTGTAATTATTTTTATGACAAAAAATCTCAACTCAACTCAACTTCAACTTGTAAGTAATATTATTTTGAAGGGCTATTTTAATGGCTTGCATTATCTTTGAGAATTCGAAACAATTTTTCAGACAATGAAAAGTTACTGAATTTCTTAATTATGAAAACCAATAAGTAATTATTGCTTCCTATTGTTTTTTATTCAACTTTCAAGGACAACAAAGGGTATAGTCAGTCGAGAGTTTCGTTTGTCTTATTTTTCATTTTCCTTCATTTTTTTTTTCAAGGGTCGTCGATCACAGCACACTTTTAATTGCCATTTACAAGTGCATTGCATTTTTTCACCGACTCGTGCTGTATTCTCTTTTTGTTTCCAATTCAGTCAAGGACAGGCGGAAAGCGGTCATCCGCTTTTTCTGAAAGCTCGGGGGACAGGAAGACGGGAGACAAAGAAAAAAAGAGAAATAACAGGACGACCAATCGATATGCACTTTTCGGAATTTCACCCTTACGGTGTTGTCTCTTTTATTTCGTCGGGAAATTCTTCTATCTCCGATGACTCGAATTTTAACTGCGGAAGAACACTCTTTTCATCTCCGGTCTGTCTATCGCTTTATTCATGAAAAAATCCGGATTTACTGAGGATATAGCAGAGAGGAAATAGAGGTATTTTTGCACACCGGTAAACGTTCTACTTTCTGCAGTTTGCTTTTAATCATTCACGAACGTCATTTTAGCTTTGCTTACAAAACATGGGAGACTTTCATCCTTTCGTTACCAATTCATTATATACATGAAATCGAGAAAAAAATGGATTTTTTGATTCACGGCTCGAACGATGGAATAAAAATATCAATGTGTCGATATAGAAGTATTGTCAGGAATATATTTGCATTTATAAAAACCTCAAAATAACGATGAAACGCAAATGACGACCTTCGACCCCCGACCAGTTAACCCTCATTGAAATCCAAAGATAAACGAATTTCCGGCTAAGATAAGAAATATTATTGGAGTTTCCGGGGACTAGCTCTTTATTGCGACCGGCTCTCGTTTTCATCTTCGCAGAGATTTTCTACCTGAAAGGGTGAAACTCTCGCGCTAACCGGCCCTTCTCACTCTCATTGTCGAGTCTCCACTCTCTTACCGCGATAATATATAGCAGAGACTAAAAATTCCCTGCCGAAAGCAGCAGCGAAATCCTCAAGGACGTCATACAATTTCGTTAATTATGCCATTTAAATAATATACATGCGTTTCTACTTTCATTTTCCTCAAGCTATTTTACAGTTCTGAACAATAAATTGTTCTTTTTGGTTAAGCTTTAGACGGTCTAAAAAATAAAATTTTTGGAAATATTGAATAAATGAAGTACACCCAACTGCAAAACATTTTTGAACTATTCAGTGAACCGTTTGATTTATAAATATTTTAATCATTTTTTTCAATATGTCTAATTCTTTATTAAAAATTATTTCTTATTATGACTCGCTATGCGAACATCATATTTTTTTATTAGGTCTTGTTCAAACTGTGTAACTATTATTAAGCGATTTAAAAATAGGTGAAACATGAATATAAGGATGAATTAACGTGATTTAAAAAATTATTAAATAGTTATTTTAAAGTATACACAATGTTTTGTGTCAAATTTAGAAATAATTTATTTAATGGTTTCAGAGTTATTAAATTTTCAATCATCCGAGCTTTAACATTGATTTTTATAGAAAATTCCTCAAAATTTGAAAATCATTTTTTATTGCCTAAACAATAATTATCGAAATTCTTTAAAAATAATTTTTTTACTAATGAAAGATTTTATAGTTAGCAGAAAAAAATGGTCAAGTTTGTAGCAAAAATAAATGAAAAAAGTACACAAGAAATTATGTAAAATAAGCATTCATAGCTAATAACAGAAGTATACGAACGATGTTTCTGTGACATGCGCACTGTTTAATTGTGGCAATTTGCGAGTGACAATATTGTTCAAATCATGCAATGAAACGATTTTAAACGAAATCTAAACACGTAGTCTCAAAACCGTATAACGATTTTTCGATGTTCCAAAAAAATATAGAAGATACCTGTACTTAAGGTAGTTTTCTATCGTTACAGTCAAATCAAAAGTTTTTATCTAAATTTATCTCGATACCATGTGATTTTTGAGCTTAAATCAATGAAGAAAAATTGTTGCAATTTGTGTCAAGAACAACATACTCAAAATGCAAGGTCGTCCAAGATGACCTGTACTTGCTACGTATGTATGAAAATCAAAAAAAAATCATAATCGTAGGATTTTTTAAAAAGACTTGAGGAAGTTTCTTTTAAGTACAATACAGAGCTGTACAAAAATTCAACAAGTTCCACTACCCAGAAGTCAAGATATCAAGAGTTGAAGTTCGTATAATACTTAATACGTGCTCTTATGGGAGACTGCACAAAAATAATGATTTTTGACAATAAATATCTCGAGTTTAACGCAATTAAACCTCTTTAAATTTAATATACAATTGCACAATGTATCAAAGAAGGTTTTTGCAAATTTTTAACGAAAGTCTAAGAAAATGATTTTTTGATAGAAGTACCTTAACCTTGAGAAAACCACACTTTTAAATCGCGCTCGAACGTCGTGGAATATTCAAAACACACGGAGGTCCATTAGTACCTTTCAGGGATTACTACAGTGGAATCAAGAGATTTGGAGCATTACGAGCTGGCCCCCATTGGGAAAATCTGCATCGGGGTGGGAGGGGGGAGGGGGTTAGACGAGAAATTGAGTGCAATGTAAGGAGCATCAAGGGCGAGAGAAAGAGAGAGAGAGAGAGAGAAAAGAAGAACGAAAGGTGAGAAGGAATGAGAAGCAGCGATCACGTACAAAAACGTGATGTCGAATGAAGTGGCAGGATGAGCGAATGGTCGATTAGTAGTCCACGCGCTTGTCATTTCAAGTGAACTAAAAAAGGAATCATAAAATATTTAAAAAAACTTGTCGCGTGTTTTCTCATGAAAAAAAGAGAAAACAAAGAGAAAGCTCTTTTCTCTCTCGATCCTTTTTTCTCTATGATCCTCCTTAAAAGCTCACGGAACGTTGACTTTTTTTTTACTAAAGGATCTGTCGCAGCTTTTTGCACCAAGTTGCCCGTTTTGCGTTTCTTCTATCCTTGTCCTCTCTCCGCATTTTCTCAGCGAGTGAAACTCGCCTCGTTTGCATCTTCGCTCACTACAGGCGCTAAACAAAACGCATTCGTGCTAAATCATCTCCGAGGAAAAAGAGAATTAATTATTTTTAAAATGCACAAAAGGAGTGTCTCCATTTTGCTCCGTTTTCTTTACACAGTCTTTGTGAAAATCGTCATGAAAATCTTAATTAAGATGGATTTATCGTGTACGTTGGAATTCGAAAATTTTCTCAGTTTTCCGCAAATTACTCGGAAACGAGAATATTTCTCCCTTGTTTATTCATTCACTCATTTATCAGGATATTTATATTAATAAAAAATTAATTATAGATATATAAGGCTCGTACTAATATCTTTTCATTTTTTGTACTTGGGCTTGGTCGTCTAAGCACAGAATAGTTTAGTTTTTGAAATATTTAAAGATTAAAGTTTAATGATTTTCACATCTCAACACATGTTAGACATTACAAAATTAATAATTTTAAAAATCTTGAAAACTTTTTTTAAGAAAATTACAAAAAACTGTACAATGTTAAATTATCTTGTAAAGAAATTATGATTATTTAATAATTGGTAATAAAGGATTTAAAATTAAAAGTGAGCCTTGATAAACGTGAAAGAACGATTTGTTAATAAATAAAGAAGCGACATTTAAAAAAGTTGGTCTTTCGGCAAAATTCAGAGAATGCACATAATTATGCTTTCTTCAAGCTCTTTTATACAAACGTGTATTTAAAAAACTCTTATTAATTTGACAACGCCTTTTTCCCGTTTATTTTTTAATCCAATAATAATAATATTCGTAAACTTCTCTCGTTTTATAAACAATATCGTTTATTCTCCATGAAGGGGAGTGACTAATTTCTTATATGGCACACAGCTATCGAAAAATTATATTCCCATTGCATTTTTTTCTCGGCATTGGACAAACAATGACAACTTTGGTATTCTTGTGCACGATACCTGACGAGAAATTCATCCGGCAGTGGTGCAGAGAGTCGCTAGTGTGCGACCTCAGCAAAATTACGTCTGACCAGTAACGACTGCATCCACTATTCCCGAGGTTGGCAGATGTTCGCTACATCTGGTCGCGTCGCTCTCTCTCTCTCTCTCTCTCACTGTTTCACGAGAGAATCTTGTCGTGATATCGCATCTGGCTAATTTCAACCTGTTACTAGTTTAAACTAACCCCCAACCCTTTTCTCTCGGCCATTTTCTCCCTACTGTTTTTCGGTTGACGAACTCTTTTGCTATCGGACAACGCAAGCTATTATATCGATAACTCTTTCGTTTCGTAACTTTTATGGTAAACAGACAAAAAATTGCTGTTTTTTTTATAGTTATTCCTTTAGATAGTTGTTGCGCAATCGCCAAATTTGAAAGCTTTTTCATGCGTGAGCTTGTGGTAAATATTGATTGTTAGTAAAGTTTGATAAAGGTACGATGATCCTGTATAGGTACATTTTTCTGGACAAATTCTATATTGAAAAATTATAGCAAACTCGTTTGATATTGTAGAAAAATATTTGCAACATTTTTCGAGGCTTGTAGGCTCGAAGTCATATTATTTATTATTTAATCCCATTTTTATCACTCGTTCTTACGGTAACGGTATATGACTGAAATGAAGTTTCGTGTAAAATTTGAAGAAAACAATTAATACAGATTTTCTTTAAAACTGGATTTTTTTAAAACTCAGTTTTTTCTTCCTGGAAAATAAAAAATCTTTTTAAAAAACACTATGTAGATTATCCTTTTTAAAATGATATTAAACTTTATTTGATATGATATATTTAAGTTAATCGTTTTATAATCAAAATTACTATTTTTTATATGAAAAATAAAAAAAAATTTCCAAACAAATATGACAATACAAAAATAATAGTAATATTTCATATAAAATTCTCTCCATTTTATGTACGATTTAAAATATTTAAAAAAAAATACAAATTGCTAGGTAGACAAGTTCGTAACGGAGATGTATTTTTTAGCCATCGGAGAATTGGCACGATTGCTCGTTTTTATTTCGTCGTAAAGGGTATACGCGGAGGCCACCGGTTAAAAGTGGAAAAGCGACGACACAAGTTGACAGATAAAATTTCTTTCCGGGGTTATTAGAGTCTTTTTTTATTCGCTTAAAACTTTTTTTTCATCGCTTCCCGTCCACGTGAATTTTTCTCATTTGTGCGGAGGAAAAAGTCTGCGGTTCCGTGATATTGAGAAAAAGTGAAGAAGCCAAAAAAAGTATAAATAAAGTGGAAACGCGGAAAAGGGAGGAGTAGTGAAGAAAAAGGAGGAGCTTCGCTGTCGTGGGTGCATTTTGCAGGTGATGTAACGCGAAAGCAACCGCGCTACTATATTCGCGTTTCTCCTCGTCCCCGGTCACGATCAGCTATTTACATAAAATTTCCATTTCCACCACACCTTTTCTCTCTCTCCCTCCCTCTCTTCTGTCTCACTTCTCTCTCAAAATATCTATATATTTTACATATTTACACACTTCCCTGTGGAGAATTTCAGTAACTGCATTATCCATTCGGGATTGACTTTTAAAACAGAAATGTTTGTTCATGAATTAAAAACGAAAATTATTTCCTACGCAACAAGAATAGAATAATTTATAAAGTATTTTAACAACTAAAATAATTCATGTAACATATTCAAACAGTAATTATAAATAAAAGGATTTTTGTAAAACGTGTGATAATAATACAAATTAAAAGTCGAATAGAACATTTATTTTTCTGTTATGTTTATCACGTATTATCAATTTTTTGAAATAGTGAAAAGTAAAAAAAATTGCATTTGATGAAAATATGACTGTTACGAGGGTATGGGGAAAACAACCTAAAAAAATAAATATTATTTTCTATATTTTACAAAAAAAAAATTACAAAAAAATTGCTGTTATTCTGAGAATTTGACTTGCAGTTTATTTTTAAAAGGAAGGGAATTTCCCTCGTGCACTTCTTTTTTTATTCTATTTGCCGCTCCCTATTTTTCTTTCGCCTTGTCGTTGGACAGACAGCGTGACGTGTTACCGACTCGATCGGAGTTGAGGGAGGTAAGGGGGCGAAGAGCAAGAAGCGAGCTCACGCCTGAGAAAGCTTCGTTTTGTTTTTCTACGAGCGCAGAAAAATTCCTATCCTGTTGCATACGTATAGCACCGTATCAGTCTTCTCAAGATATGGATAACAGGCCCAAGAGATAAAAAATTTTCCCTTGCCGAATGTACATATTGAAACTTTCAAAAAATGAAGGATCTTGAAAAAATTTTTACTTCTGAACTACTTTGTGTTCTTGCATTAATATGATCGTGCTTATATCTGAATAATAAATATAAAAACTGTATTTTATTATAAATGTTTCAATATATTGTTCATTTGATTATTTCTAATAATTAATTTCAAATTAGTAGATCAGTAGACACAGCATTAGGGTAAGATGTCTGAATAATCAATATAAAAACTATCCTTTATTATAAATGTTTCAATATTGTTCATTTGATTATTTCTAATAATTAATTTCAAATTAGTAGATCAGTAGATACAGCATTAGGGTAAGACCTGTGTT
This sequence comes from Cremastinae sp. A BG-2022a, assembly GCA_030522545.1. NCBI lineage: Eukaryota > Metazoa > Arthropoda > Insecta > Hymenoptera > Ichneumonidae > Cremastinae sp. A BG-2022a. The sequence goes on along the minus strand of JAPYYW010000401.1, from coordinate 16,333 downwards.
TCGCAAAGCAGCTTCTTGCCGAAAAGTGTTTAGTGACAATCAGGCACTTTCAAATGAGTGTCACTGTCAATAATAAAATCAATCATATTCGATAAGGTGCGAATACATATGTGGTGAATTAAAATGCTATTTTATTTTTTGAAATCTGCGATACCATTTTAAAATAAACGAATCTCCATATTGTATACAGGGAGAAAATTTAATACAAAAATATTATTTTATATGTACAAAAAAATTATATCATTGTTTATGAACATGTTCTATATCGTTCTATGGTAATAATTCGAAATTATGAGAATTATTCACACAAAATATAGCAATTTCGATCGAATCAATTTGATATCGTTAATCCTCGTACCCTATGGAACTCACGTTATTTGTCATGAAAAATTGTAATTTTTACTATGCATGCACTCTTAATATACGTAAGAGGGTACAGAAAATTGTGATTTACTTTGTAACTCTACTTCGTTAATAAGTTTGCTATATGTTCTTAATATGGTAATTGTCATTTTCAACGGTAATTGTAATTTTTACCATGCATGCACTCTTAATATACGTAAGAGGATAGAGAAAATAGTGATTTACTTTGCAACTCTACTTCGTTAAGTTCCCTATATGTTCTTAATATGGTAATTGTCATTTTCAACGGTAATTTCTTGAGTAACCGGCAACAATTAATAGGTTGAGTGCGTCACAAAATTTCTATCCTCGTTTCTCGTTCGCCAGACTTCGTGTCGGTTCCATTCAGAAATTTCCACTGGGAATATCCAGAACCCTCGGGAACGTTATACGCCCACGAATTTCACCATCTTTTCACTTCTCTTTGACGGATTTTTCTCCTATGAAAAGTCGAGAACCGACGGAAGTTCGTATACTATACGACGTATATTCTCCGCAACCGAGGATTCAATAATCGAAGTCAACTCGATCGAAAAAGGTCTCTCAGTTCCCTTCTGAGATTGAATAATCATTCTATTCTCGCAGACATCATAAAGTTAAACAATATTGATAATATCATACGCATTGCATTTAAAAAAAACATGGAGATCTGAGAAAGAAAATATTTAGAAAAAAATCTGTTTTAATAACGAGTCGTACTCAGTCTCACTACAGTTATCTGTAAAAATTTTACTTAGTTCGTTTAGTCTGTAACCAAACTGAAAATAATGCTTTGTCAGTGGATAAATATTTTTGAACGCTTTGAATTTGAATATTTTTCAAAAAATGTTCAGAAAATAGCAGTACTTAAAATTAAAATTAACGAGTGACAGTATATTAATTTGAGAACGCTTTTAATTATTGAACATATTAATAATATGTTTTTTTAGGGATATCAAAATGTTGTTCCTCACCGAGGTTTTCTCAAGGGAATTTAAAAAGTAATAAATAGACTTAAATTTACAATAAATTTGTTTGGAATGGTTCTTAAAGACTTTTTTAATATACGAAAATATCAAGAAATAAAGAAAACACATTTTTTTGTGAAATCTGTATATTTATTGGCTATGTATAGTATATTATTGAACAAGTTTTTATTTGTCACATTTTTTTGTCGTTTATTTACAGAAAAGAATATAATTTTGTGTTTATTGGACAAATTGAAAAAAGAGGCTTTTTAACTCAAAAATTAAATCGCATCTTCGCCAAGAAAAGTTCTATACATCTCTTCGTCGTATGTGATCTTCGTTTTGGGATCAACAAGTTTATTGATGAGTTTTGAAGCTTCCTGAAAAAATTATGAAAAACGCACATATTTATCACAACTTATTTTTGTAACAAAACAAAAGATATCCGATTATGCAATTTTTAATAAATACTCTTGTGAAAAATGAAAGCAATTTAAAAATCTGAATATTTAACTTACATCGTCATCCGTCATAATAATATCTACGACTTCGAGATATGGAAATATCCTACCGTCGGCAGTGGTAAATTCAACCTATCAAAAATGAAAAACAATTTATTATTAGGAAAATCAATTTTCATTTTCAAAATCGATCTCTATGTTGTAAATAATTTTTTAGAGATTTTTACGCTCAACATTAAAAAAAAAAATTTTCCTAAAAAGTATATACAACAAAATACGAAAATAAAAAACTTCTCAATTCGTAAGTTTTTCAAAAAGTCCATACAAAAATTATGATTTTCGCTGAAAAGTATAAGTTTTGATAACTCGCTGCAAGCCCATAGCACTATTTGTATTGAGAGAAACTATTTAACCGTTATCTAGTTGCTAGTTCAGTAAAGCTACTCAATAATTTACCAAGCGGCTAGTTAACGAAATAAACGATATAAACTTAGCCGCTTGCTATACAATATTTTGAATTATTTCTTCTCGGGCATGATTGAATCTCTTTTTAGTAGAATAAATTTATACTTGTTAAAAAAACAATATCACATCTCTTTTTATAACTTAACTTCTGTTTTTACTTCGTTAAAAAGTTTTTCTGTGCTTGATACTTTTGCAAAAAATTCATATAATTCATTTAATTAGCAAAAAAAATTAATACCGTCTGAAGTACTCCAGGTGGCATTGCATGGAAGCCCACTTTCTTCAATAATTCATCCATTTTGGTCGGTTTGTCCAGTAATGGATGAGGAATGTCATCCTGCTGAAGTTGTGCAGCTTTCTGATTCGCGGGAGTACAAGCCACCTTAAATTTTTGAAACCATTTTTTATTTTTTACATAATTTGATATGAAAAGTAATGTACTTATATTCTAAAGAATTTTTTTATTAAATGTTGAAATATCAATCAACTTATAGGTGACAGAAAAGTTAAAATTATTAATTTACCAAAGTGACTGCGATGACATGGAAAACGAGTGTGGAGAACTTGAACATTGTTTCGACGTTCGTCAACGAGAGACTGATACTACGCAACCGAAACCATGCTCTTATATATGTAGATTGTAGATACGTTAACAATCAGACTAATATACTTTTAATTACGTTATTTTTAATAATAGGCGTCATGCAGTTTTTAGAACACGTTCGATTATACTTCTGACTAACATGATGTTGCAATTTTTTTCGGTTTTCCGCATGCCATTTGAGCGAACTCATCTCATTTGCACGAGGAAAAAGTTGTTCTCTTGGTGTATTTTATGAATTAGGTAAATTCAGGAAAAGTGTTTGAATTTTATCCTCAATTAAAAACCTATTAATGATAGTCACCTCGTTTAAACCAATTCGTCAGATTTATTTTTAAAACATAAAAGCTTTAAAAATGCTATATTTGAGGAAAAGTATTTGAATTTTATCCTCAATTAAAAACCTATTAATGACAGTCTCCTCATTTTAACTAATTCGTCAGATTTATTTTTAAAAAATAAAAGCTCCAAAAACGCTAAGTTTTTAAAGTCACGAAAATTATTTTCAAAAAGTTTTGAAAAAATACAACTTTTTATTAAGAACTTGTAGTCTTTAAAAGTGTAAACCTATTTAATTTTTTAGCTATTGTAAGAGCTCATTTCTTTTTTTTTTTAAATTTATTATTAAACAAATTTATAATGAACATGATTTAATCAAATCTGAAAGAAATTAAAAACATATATATGACGTACCACCCTTATCTGGCTTGGTGTACTTTTTTAATATTATAAAGCATATTATTAATAGACCATAGCAACATTTTTTTTCAGAACAAATTTTCTCTGGGTTTGTAGTTTTTTTATGTTTTTTCTTTTTCAACGTTTCGCATCAAAAACTTTTTTCGCATCTGCTTCGTTTTTAGTGAAGTTTTCGGTATTTCGCGGAAAAAAAAGAATTTTATTCGTTTCAAAATGGAAAACCGTGCTTCCAGTTCGATTTTTTTACATTCGAGTATGAAAAGCGGAGAAGGAAGTAAAATGAATGAAAAGTAATAAAAAAACAGAGGGAGAGTACGAAAAGTTGGAGAAAAATCGACGAGATTTCTCTCGCTGGGAAAAGCAGAGCGCGCAAGCTACGAATTGAATCCTTTACATGCGACGCACATCCGTACAGGAATATCGAGCATTCGTTGAAAATAAAGACGCGAATAATTCGCTACTCCATGCCGAATACTTTGTATTCGAGCCCTTCTTCTTTTCGTTGTACTTTGTCGATTTTTCCGACGTGCCTGTTTGTCAGGAAAAGCAGGATATACTTTCAATGCTCTTCCTTCTTTTTTTCCATTTTTCATTCTCTTTGTCATTCGAGAGACCCATGGGAAGTATACAGTGTCTCCAAAAAGTATTTTTTTTTATTTCAAGGTAGTTCTATCTTTTATTCTATGAGCGCATAGGGAAGCATTGAAAAAATTTATAGAAAAAGTCGACCAGAACATATTTTTCGTGGGAATTTTGGAGCTATGGGAACTTGTCCAATTATTTGACTCGAAAAAAAAGATGTCGAGTAATTTAAAAAACGGTGACAGATCGTTAAATTTTTGACACATTTTCAAAATGTGTACGTTCTGTGACAAATTCGAAAATGATTCACCAAACATCAACTTCAGAATTATCAGACACTTTGAATTTATAGATTTTTAGCATTGTTTCTTTTTTATTATGATTTTAATAATAAGTTACAAATTTGAAAAGGATACACTAAATTTGTTCATTTATTATTGTTTTTAAAAAATACCAAATATGTCATGGATGTTTAAATACAATGCTTAAATCGTTAATCGGTATTACAAAACTAACGAGAAATGATTAGACAAATTTTATGGAACACTAGAGTGTATATAAATTTCACTAATTTATTATGAAAAACTCTATTTGGTCAGGTACCATTTCTTCAATTTTTCCTTATTTATTAAAATTTTGAAAAGACATCTTTAACATACTTGGGACGCATATAATTTTCTGTCGGAAGATTCATCGAAGCATTTAATATACATATAGGAATGCGTTCTCGTGGTCGGACGATCCTCGCGAGCAACGTATTGCATTTCACATACGACCAAGAATATTTGCTCCGCATTCGCGAGCTGCTCCTCCCCCTGGCTCTTTGCCTCTCTCTCTTGCCGAATGTCATTCTGATGTTTGCATACTCGACGTAACAACGTTCCACTCGAACGATGCGTTGACATGCTTTCCTCCCTCCTGTTCCTCCCTCAACGAATTTATATCTGGTCGCTCGTACACCTAGTTAAAAATATGTATATTCCTGGTGATAAAAACATCGATATTCGATTTCTCTCCACCGCTACTAGCGAATTCCTTTATTCAATGAAAAAAAAAATATAATATATTTTTTCATTGGCATGCATGGTCTTTTTTTCGATTCGATAAATTTTCAAAAATAAATTGGTACAATGAAAAAAAAATCATGGCCTGGATGTTCTCTTTTTTTATCTGATTTATTTTTACAAAAATAAATTGGTACACTGAAAATAAAGTCTGAAAATGGTTTAACCGATTTTTCCTGTCGAGTAAAAGGGTTCATATTTTAAAAGCAATTAGTTTTTTCGGAAGTGTGTGGTTTTAGGAACGTGATAAAATCGTGACTATTCGTTGCCAGCGGTAGAATATTTTGTATTAACATTTTGCTCGTGTAGTTTTGCAAAGATCTGCCCGTTAATCTCGTACGGTTTGCCTCAAATCCTGAGATTTTCGAGCGAAACGTGAGCACGTATTTCCCTCTTGCCATTCTGTTTCTTTATACGCGAGCAGATTGTTCGAAATATCATCTTTTTTTGCACCTTATCACTCCTCTATCTCGTTCCTGGGGGCTCAACCAAATTGTCACATTTAATGCAAAATTCCCAAATGCAATTCAAGTTATAGTTTACCTTACTTAAAATACTTTACCTAATTTAGCTAAAACAATTTTTTAGAGTTTTTTTTTCATTAATAAAATATTCGATCACGAATTATTATACTTTACAAATTTATCTCGATTATTCATATATAAAAACATTTTTTAATTACTTTTTCACTCAACTATTTTTAAATGTATTAATCAGTTTCACTTCAGAGTTTCAAACTCAAACTTTCATTTTATCGTTGACAGTTTTCATTTAATTATTTTTGCGGTTGTAAAAAGAGAACCAACAGGTTAATATCCGCTATCACGTAAATTATGCATACGATTCAGCAATTAATTTCATAAATTTTCGTCGCATTTATTTCCGAGTACGCGAAATTGTAGTAAATTTTATTTGTAATTTTGATTATTAAAAATCTGGAATATATCGGTTGGCAGTTTTAACATATTTTGTCAACAATTTATAAATTTTTTTTTATTATGAGAGAGTTAAATAAAAATAATTGTAGTGGAATGTCTTGAAATTATCTATATGTATAAAAATGAAAACTATATATTATGTACTACGAATCCTGTATTAAAAAAGACATGAAGCCTCTTAATTGATTAATCAGAATAGAGCGAATTATGCAGAGCGAATTAACTTTTTGCCTAATCTCTATACTCATAAAAAAAAATTCAACGTGCTCTGCTTTGGAAATGCTAAATTTTCTCAGCTCATATGAAAAAAACTTGCAACACAATTTTCTATTATTTGCATCAAATATCTGGACGAATATACCTGAATGGTGCGGGTATCGTAAACATTAAAAAAAAAGAAAGAAAATTGTTCGAGCGAAGCGAGGAAAAAAAATTTCCGAGAATACCTCGACTAATTGTTTATCCATTGTGATGCATCGAGGACGAGGGAAAAACCCGAACACGGCCTTTATTGTTTGGATTTTCGACTCAATTTGGAATCAGTAGCCTGGTAGAAAGTGTCGGGGTAAGACGTGTCGGGTCTCGCCAGGTAGTTCGTTACCGAAAAACATTTCGTAGAAATTCAACAAAGTTTAATTGAGTGTCAGTTCTACTTATTTTTAATCATACAAAAAGTGAATAGTTTAGTGTTTCTAATTTATAATATCGTTTCAAAATACTTTTTAAAAAATGTCGGTGCGGATGAAATTGCTGTACAATTGATACAAATAATTTCGATCCTACTATTTTATTCTACACAGTTTAATTTCCATTACATTAAACGTATATGCAGTCTTTTTCAAAGTTATTAAATTTGAACAAACAGTTTTTCAAAAGCGGTTTTTCCATCGAATAATTGCATTTTTCATCATAAATTATTAGTCCTTTCATTACCCCTATAAATTCGATGGATCGTTTTTTAATTTGATTTTAAAAAATACAAAAAATATTGAGTTTTGTATCGTGGTGTTAAATAAAAGTGCAAGGCCCACGGAACATACAGTGACTCGCTTTAATATTCGAATAGGATTCGTTTTCGTGTGTCACCCTCAATAAAGCTGATTTCATCGAGAGAAAGGTAAGACATAGCTAATTGAAATTATCATGGGTCTACAAGACCCAGTGTACTCAAAAAAAAATTCGCAAAATTTTTTGACTTTTTTTTCAATTTTAAGAGCTGATTCGATCGGAAATTTTCCGTAGATAATGAAAATGATAATTATTCGGGGTGAAATCCAAGAGTTCATATTGAATGAGCCAAAAAACTGACTTTTGGATCAGTTTTTTCAATTTTTCAATATGAATTCTTGGATCGTGCCCCGTATAAGTAACTTTTTTGTTATCTACAGGAAATTTTGTGATTAAATATCCTATTAAAAAAAACATGAAGATTTATAATAAATTCATTAGAATAGAGCTTGACATTATTTTTTCGTATTTCATCTTGAATGTGGCTGCTATAAAAAAAATTAACTATTTTGAAATAAATTTACTCAAAAAAAACTCTTCTGCATTTTTAAATAGCCAAATTTAGCTTAAAATACGATCTTGAGTAGAGAAATGAAGAGTAGAGTTAACATACTGCCGAATAGAAAAAAAGCAGCCGTGTTTTTGCTCGTGTATTTAAAACAATCACGGGGATGTTATTTTCGCATATTAATATTCCGAACAAACGTGTATGCATTTTCAACCAGAAACTTGGAGTTTGCTGAACTAGTCCCACTATTCTATTTCTCATTACTCTAACTTTAAACCTATTCATTAAATCGATTTCAAATTAAGTACGACATTTTTCATCCAATTAGGAGCAATAATATGTCAATAATGTATCCAATTATCAGTTTTAAAAAAAAATTGCCCACATACATATAGGTATTGAAAAATATCGTAACTATAAGTAAACATTTTTTCACATTCGACAAAAAAATGAGTCGTAATGGGCAAAGTTCCGAACGACAGGGGGAAGCGTCGTAGAAAATGAAACCCAATCATTCGAAGGGAAACTGAGCGTGTTACAATAACGAGAAGGGATTGAGTCAATTATATATTTTCATTTGACGGGATTGCGTGGGCGTTTTAACGCAGACAACGCGATTCGAACGGGCCAATTGCCATCTCTCTCTTTCTCGATTTTCTCGTTTCTGCCTCTCTTTCTCTCTCTCTCTCTCTCTCTCTGTCTCTTTTCCCCTATCCCTTTCTCCCCTCGACCCGTACAAATTTCTACAGTGTCAGCAGCGCTGGACAGAAATGCAGCATGGGAAAAGCTCGCGCTCGTCGGCCCCCGCGTTGATATTCTCGGCGAAATTACCGGAAGTCGGGCCTAGCGCGCGAAATCCCGTCGGAAATGTCCCCACGCGCGCGGCAATAAAATTTCTCGTCCGTAGACAAATTCGTATATACGTACACAGTAAAATAAAAATTCACGAAATTCCCACGTCGTATATTTTAGCGAAGGGAAAACGAGAGGAAAAAATTCAGCTTGAGAAAATCTTGAGCTTTCTCCTCCTCTCTTTATTCTTTTTTTTTTCTCTTTCGCTGTTTCTTTCCACATACCTTTTCCGAGACAGATTCGATTCCATATCGTGCACGTGAGGAAAATCATGATCACATGGAAACTTTATCGATGTATTTTTTTTCGTTGTCTTTCCTCCCTTTAGCTTTTATTGCCTCGAGAGACTTTCGATCCCGTCTCTTATGGTCTATTGATTGCGATGAACGAACTACAATTCATCAATAATAAAAGTAAGTGAAATAACTTAATCACTGATTAATAAAATATTATACATTATTTAGAGGATAAAATAAAAAAAGTAACCATCGAATTATAACAAAATTGAAACTATATACGATGAAGCATCAAAGAGCAAACGCTTGAATAAAACTTTTAACGTACATGGACGCCTGAAATTCTAATTACATATAAAATCTCGACAAAATAATATTTTCTCAAAGAGCTATTTTTGCGAATTCGTAGTGTTTACCGGTATTCTCATTTTCATCAGAGTCGAATTATTTCTCTTCGGTCATGTGAAACGAGAAAAGCGAATAACGTAGAAACAAAAGAAAATAGAGGGAGAGAGAGATAGCAAAAATTAAAGTAGATACTTGTATGTGGAGTTTCTATTTGTACACTAAAAAAGAAAAAGTGCACTAGAATAAAGTAAGAACTGGAAAAAAGAGTAATAAAAAACAACTTTATTGTTCGAGAACACTCTTGCTGAAGAACGGAACGTATACTGGGAGGGGCTGGGACGGTGTGTATTTCTTTTTTCGTGTGTAAATCGAAGAAATGTGAAAAAATGTTGAATCGAGGAGTAACGAAGAGAGAAAATAAACGTTCGTCCCTTCTTTTTTTCTGCGCCGAGATGGCTCGAGAGAATCTTTTCCGCGAGCAACTTTTCGTCCCTACAGTTTTCACTAGATTTCTCAGCAGGAAGGTGCTGGATCTTGGCGTGTATCCTTTTTGAACCGAACAGCAGATGGACGCGAGGGTAATGGACCGTAGTCTTTACAATCAATGGGAAACTTGCGAACCCCTTTTCAGGAAGACAAAAAAATACGATTCACTTTTTTCTTCTTATTTCTTCACATTCTCTATCTCTCTCTATCTTTCTTTCCTCATCATTGTTTTTTCTTCTTCAATTTCTCTTGTCCATTTTACTTCCTCGCTCTTTTTCCGCCCGTTTCGTCTTATCTCTCATCCGAAAGCACTGCTAAAGCTTTCGAAGCAAAAAATCGTATATTTTACTCCGATGCGTCGTAAATCCCTCTACAAGAGCGATTCGAATTTTTAATGCTTCTTTTTATAACGCTTTGTCGAGCTATTCAGTGTTTCATTCCTCTATTTAGTTAGATCCGCGAGAAGCACGATACGGCATTCTTCCTTATTTCTGCGTGAATTCAAAACTTTTAAGTGTGATTCAAGTACGATGAAATATTAAAAATATTTATAAATGCGTTGTATGAATGACCATTATTGTTGATGGGATTTATAAACGAAAAATCAACCATGAAAGTTTTTCGCACGAATACCTCGTATAAAAGTTAACATTTTACCATAAAAATATTTTACGCGAAAAGTGTACGCTTTTGATGAAAATTAAAAGACGTGCGTTGTTAAATTAAAGAGAAATTGGAGAGATGTATAGTCTCTGACAAAAATAAATTCTTCATAATAAATTGGTCAAATGTAAACTCAATTTTTTCGCTATAAATATTCCAATATTTTTCCAATGTAGCATATAATATCGATTAACGATATAAACACACTTTTAAAACAATTTTTATGATTATCGTTGTTTAAACAATAAAAAATAAAAAATGGTAATAGTGGCTAAATTTTTTATATGGTTTTTTTATAAAATATGATAGATTACTTTTGTCATATTTAAAAAATGGTTTCACAATTATGAGATCGTCAATTATCAAAAAATTTAATATTGCTTCTTATGAAAGATTCACATATTTTCGCTGAATAACATAAGCAACAAAACGTGACGTCACAGTAAAATAAGTAAAAATGTATAAAACATTTATTAAAATTTATTCATTTTTTAATTGTTTGAACAATTCTAATTTACTGAAGCATTTCAAAAGTGTACTTAAATTATTAAACTTTATAGCTAAGTTTAAACTAAGTTTAAAAATTTTATGGCAAATAGATAAAGTCTGTGCTTCATCAATTTATTATGAAAAGTTCGATTCCTCATTGAAACTCCGCATAAGAATTCGAAATCTGATATTTAAAACCGAAACGATTCAATGGATCATTTTATAATTTATCTCAAAAATTTGGAATAAATTTCGAAGCAGACAGATGAAAAATGTAATCACTTCAGTAATTAATCCTTGACGAGAATAAAATTTATAAATATTTCAATGTTCCGGGAAAGTTTTGTTCGTGGGTATACGCATCAATTTTCAAAATTAGCCTCGTGTGGGAGTCGTGTTTTAACGGCGAAGTACCACGATGCATCAAATATAGAAAAACGGATGCCAATAATATCATTATTTTCCAACATGCAACTTGCGCTCGTCTCCCGCCGTCTCTCTCGTTTCGCTCTCGGTATCCTGAAATGGAAAGGGCACATCTCGCTCTCTCGAGCAAAGAGGTTGCGGGGGTGAAGGGAGGAAAATGGATTTTTTCCAGGTAAGTAGGTCGGAGGTCGCGCTATTGGAGAAGAGATTCCTCGCGCGAAAAAAAATTATTTGCAGGAAGAGATGAGCTCCGAGAGAAAAAGAAAAAAAAACACACATTGCAGCGTGAGACGGAGGGAACGAGAGAGAGCGAGAAAATATCGTTACACCGATCGACGATTAATTACACCTTTTTCCAATATTTCCGAAACCGCAACAATCATGAGATATCTCCTCTCGAGTTATTTCTGAAAAATCATTACAGCGATCGCCAGCAACACTTGAAAAAGAAAAAAAAAATGTGTCGTCGTTGACAAAGTTGGTAGCTTTACGTACGATTTTATTTCGCTCTGATTTTTTTCTCCATATTGAATGCTCGAGCTTCGCTCACAGAATTTTAATTCACGTCGCCCGTATTGAACGTTTTTTTTTTCGCTGGTGGTAGACAATTTCCATTCATTGATGTCTCACGGTTGAACTCGTGACCTGTAAAAAATACACGGAAATAAACAGTTCGTTAAGTTAAATGGGATTGTACCGGAAATGCACCGTGTATAGACGGACGAGAATTCGCGTTTCCGTATTTGTGAAGATTATTTACGTGTTTTCGACGTGCCTGGAAGTGTGTGCACTTGTATTTAATTCCATGGCAGTTAAATTGAGATGTTACGAAACAAGCGAGAACTCTTGAGACATATCGCATTATTAACATTCGCCCTGCGCTCGTCGACGAGTTTTGGCTCGAGGCCAAGTTCACTGGCCGGAAGCTACGAGGAATTCCAGCAAAATTTAGCCTTGCAATTATGTTCCATTTGCCATTTCCCCTTTTGCCCTCCCCCTTTCGCACTGTCCCCTGCCTATCTTTGCCTCTTAAATGACTAAAAAAACACGTCGAATAGACCCCCCCCCATAAATCCACAGAAAATTTATTTTCAATTCACGAGATTTATTCTATTTAATCCGTGTACATTTTATGCTACTACATCTTCTAGAATCGTATAATTATCGTATCATTAAATCGACCTTTTTTTGAAAGAGTATAATTGCTGTGTACTTAATATATTATACATACAATACAAATAATGATGTTAAGGATATATGGGACAGATGATCGAGTATAAAGTAAATTCTTGATGTTAAATTCGCGATACTCTTTTCCTTAAAAGTTGCCAATTTTTTGAGTGTTAGTTTTACTATCAATTGGTAACTAACGCATATTTTGAATAATTTATATATTTTTAATTGTTTGGACATTGAATAAAAAATGTTAGTAAAATATTTAGATTTTACTGTCTATACAAATTGAACATTATTACGATATTAAAAAATTGACAAGCTGATTTACTTGAAGCTAAAAAGTTCGTAAGTTTTTATTTTTCTTTTAAAGTTTTTTCACTTCATTTTTTAAATTTCAGACGGTCTAATGTATGCCTTCGAATTGATGACATACATAAAGCTATATGTTTACGTAGGTATGTAATTAAGGATGAACAAAAAAGTGAGCCACACGTGGCAGAGGCCAAACTTTCTTGTCCTTCGAATCTTAAATTTCGATGTGAAGGGAAAAAAAGAATTAAATCTCCTGTACACTTTGCAATAAATGAACGACGAAACGGTTAGGGTCGAGGTCGTCTGTCTGAGTGTCTGCTGTCTATTATGTAAAAAAAATGGGAGAATAAAAAAACGAGAAAAATGACTTTCTATAGTAATAGTATACGGCGCGATGTCTTCGAGAGGCCATGAATATTTAAAACGTCCATAGTCATTCAACCCCCCTTGCCTCCCTGAGACGCGACCACCTAACTGTTAGAAATTTCAAATACACGCAGTCGAGCTCCCGACTTTCGCCACCGACATGAATAATCCAGGTCCTAAATTTTAAAGCCCGAAACTTTACCTCTCATTTACTCGAGCACAAAATTTCAAGGAATCAGCCTCCATCGGTCAGCGAGCAAACTTTTTAAACTCCTATGAACGCACTAAAAATTATCCAACGGGGAAAAAATTTTATCGATGTTCTATACACAGTATACTAAAAACATTTTGCAATTAACCTCGCTCTGATACCTTAAATGTATCGTTTCCAATTTAATTAAATTAATTAAGTTGACCAATTTGGACTCAACACATTATTTATCAACAATTCTATCGAATAAGTTAAATATTGTATAGTCACATGAAAGTAATAATTTAATTTGATAATGAAAAGACTAAAAAGTAAAAAAAAATGAATTAAGAAAAATTGTTTTTTAAAGTTATAAAATATTTTTATAAGTAATACAATTTACAATACAATTTACAAAAAATAGTATCGAAATATTTTAATATCTAAACAAATTTTTTATTTTTCAATTTTTTGTATAATGAAATATTTTTTATAAATATAATAATTTATGAATAACAATTTTATAAATACATTATTTTGTAATTTATATATTATTTTCTTATATCATTTTCATTTGAGGTATTTTATTATGGAGTAAAATGAAATGAACGATCGTTGACGTGCAAAAAAATGAATTTCCGCTATTTTAACTTTTTTTTCCGTCGGCCAGAGAATTGACTGAATAGTTTGGCTGCCGGTTCAAACATTGAATTAGAATGAAAAGTAAACGTGCAACGAAATAAACGAGATTGTCTCCCATGGACGATAATTCAATCGGAGTTTTTGTTCCCCGATAATAAAGTTTGATGAAGTCAATTAAGCGGCGTTTTAACGGACAAACTCTCTTGTACTACTTTTTTTACTCACTCTTTTACTTTTTTTTGGTGCATACAATTTTTTTCAATTTTTAAAATCTAAACTGAAAGTCATAAAAACAATCAATGTTAGTGAATATCTTAGTTTTTGACTTTTCAAAAGGTGCACCTTTTTCTTACTCAGAAAACCAAAATAGTCAAGTTTCAGCTGCGTTTCTATATTTAAAGTAGTTCGACTACTATTTAAAGTAGTTGCATATAATGTGCATGAATATTACAAACAAATCGAAACTTACATTATTCCAAAATATATTCTGTATATTATTGAGTTGCTTAATTTGTATCTCTTTTTTATTCGCACCGAATGGTATTAGCAAGAATAGTGTTACTTCATAAATTTTACGCACTAAATGGTGTTTATATTGCGGTGTTAATTATTTACACTGATTTATTACAGAATATAAAACGAAATCTATTAACACCATTCCATTCTACACCAAACGTTGAGAACCATATAAACCATGAATGGTGTTAAATTAACACCATTTTAACATCAGATTTTTAAAAGTTATAAATTGTTTATTTTCTTATGGAGACTGTTGTTTTTATAAAAAATTAATTCTATTTATGGTGAATCGACAAAACTTAGACTTCCTATTTTAGCTGTAGATATTTCAATTTTTTCCCAGTTGCGCAGTTGTAATTTCAATAAAAATAAAAGCCCACATTTTGAATCATTTTTGCACTAAATATTCATTAACCAATAAAAAATAAAACAAATAATTTGGAATATGATCCAATAATTTTTCATATATTTCAATACAACATCCATAAAACTTAGCCGTTTTATTTCACCATTTTTCAAATCATTCCAATTCTCCTTCAAGAACAAAGTTTGATGCACGAAGCAGTTTGGAGCACTTGAGAAGGATTAAGCCCTTGATTCGTGGACAGTAAGGAGATTAAACTCGTGGCTGCAACAAGTTAAGTGTAAGAGAATCGCACAATGCTCGATATACGTACACGGAGAGATGAGAATTCGTGTACAGGAAGAGGCGTCGTTCGTGCCATTTCTGCTGGGGCCATTGCCACTTGTTCCCAGGCTATAGGCTTTCTCTACTTGTCAAGCGTCACGCTCCAACGTCCTAGAATAATATCGCGTCTACAATGTTGCCCTTCCATACACATTTGTCTCGAACTAATTCGCACGAATACTGCTGGATTTATTTCCGACTAACGCATATACATTTCAGATTGAATTCAGCCAAATTTTAAGAATCAGGTTTTTCGAACTATTCTCGAAAAATTAATTTCTTCAATTATTCTATTTTATTGTACCATCGTATTGTACAGGGGATCAACATATTTTATTTTTAAAATTGATTATTTAGAAGGCGCTCAATTGTAATTATTCCTCTCAAAGTACGAACGTTATTTTGCGAGAAAAAAATGAAAGCAATTCTCCGATAATTTATTGAAAAAAAAGAAACAAAACAAAACAATGATTTATCGCAAAGTATAACAAAAACCGAAACATCTGTCCATCCCATTTGTTTTCATCGTCCGATCGTCCGAAATAAAATGTCATAGAATATTTTATATTCAGATTTATTTTCACGCAGATCTCACGTTGCGTTTTTTTTTCGCCGAACGAATAGTAACGGAACTAAATCTTCACGAAACGTCTAATTTTCCTTTTCGTTATGATATACATATATATGAAAAATGTTAGTGGAAAGTTGAATACATCGATGTGTATATTCCTGTTGTGCTGAGCAGTCGTAAATACACACGGTGCTACGGTGTGAGGAACTCCATCCGAATACCTGGGATATTAATAGCATTTAATCTCGTTCACATTGAGTTTGTATACGTGGCAGGGACCCTGGTGAAGTACACACATCCGGGGCGAACAATCAACCGAGTGTGTCGAGAAGCCTGCGTGCACAATCAATGAGTTTACAAGCCACAGATATGGGAACGCGTATATCTTGGCCCAAGACTGGCCAAGGACTTGCCTGATTCGATCGGAAATACCACACATACGCCCTTACGACGCCAAGTCATCGGCAAAACCCGCAGGGAACTATTATTGTAACGCAATCACAACCTTAAAGCTGTTACTTTAAGGACGTCCACGCGTTTGTTCTCCAATATACGCATTCGCTTGCTCGTATAAAGGCAAAAATCATCAAATGAAATTATTATCCTAACTAATATTATAAATGTGAAAGTAAGTTTGTTTGTTTGTTACTCGATAACGCAAAAACTTTTGCAAGGATTTGAATGAAATTTGTCA